>SJYV01036776.1:223121-290030 GCA_006410875.1 Neotragus pygmaeus | reverse complement strand
AAAAAAAAAAACAAACAAGGCCAACATCATACTTAATAGTGAGGGAGGAAACAAACAGTCACTCTCTAATGGGTACAGAGCTTCTGTGCAGGAAGAAGAAGAGTTCTAAAGACAAATGGTGATGATGGGTGCACAGCAATGGGAATATACTTAATATCACAAAATTATACACTTTAGACTGGTGAAAATGGTAAAATTCATGTTATGCACATTTTACCACAGTTTAAAAAAAACACAACAAATCTTTTTCCACATATGGTTATAAATCCAAGCTATAGTTGGAGTTTCTATAGTCCTATGGGTTACATGTCAGCCCACTCCAGTAATCTTGCCTGGAAAATCCCATGGATGGAGAAGCTTGGTAGGCTGCAGTCCATGGGGTCACTAAGAGTCGGACACAACTGAGCAACTTCCCTTTCACTTTTCACTTTCATGCATTGGAGAAGGAAATGGCAACCCCCTCCAGTGTTCTTGCCTGGAGAATCCCAGGGATGGGGGAGCCTGGTGGGCTGCCGTCTATGGGATCGCACAGAGTCGGACACAACTGAAGTGACTTAGCAGCAGCTGCATGGTTACATGTAAAGGAGCAGAGTTAACCATACTCAAGGGGAAAAAAAAAATTTAACCAAAGACCTAAATGTACATGCTAAAAGTATAAACTCTCAAAATAGAATATATGCTAAATCTTACTGACCTTCAATTTGGCAATACTTTCTCAAACGTGGTATCAAAACTACCCACAACAAAAGAAAAAAGAGAGAGACAGAATTCTCTCAAAATTAAAAACTTTTATGCTGCAAAGAACATTATCAAGAAAAGAGATATCTCACTGAATGGGAGAAAATATTTGCAAATCACATGTATCTTTCATGTGTGAGTGCTCACTCGTGTCTGACTCTCTGAGACACTATGAATTGTAGCCCACCAATCTCCTTTGTCCATGGGGTTTTTCAGTCAAGAAGACAGAAATGGGCTGTCATTTCTTCTGGATCGTCTGGACCAGGGATCAAACGTGTTATCACCTGCATTGGCAGGTGGATTCTTTACCACTGTGCCACCTGATAGCAGATATCTAATAAAGGGCTTGTATCTAGTATGTATACAACTCAATTGTATATATTAATAAAATCAATATCAAAATCAATAAAATCAATTCCATATATTAATAAAATCAATGATAAAAATATTTTTAAAAGGGCAAAAAACCTGAATACACATTTCACTAAAGAAAACAGATACAAATGGTCAATATGCAAACGAAAAGCTCTGCAACATCATTAGCCACAAAGAAAATATAAATCAAAAACCACAATGAGATACCACTTCACACCCACTAGGATAGCTACACTCAAAAAGATACAAATGTAGGAACATACACTGCTGCGGAAGATGTAAAATGGTGCAGCCACTTCAGAAAACTGCTTGGCAGCTCTTCAAAAGGTTAAACAAGTGGTTACCAAGGATCTAGCAACAACACTACTTGATATATACCCCAAAGAACTGAAACCAAGATCCACCAATCCCACTGCTGGGCATACACCCCAAGGAAACCAGAACTGAAAGAGACAAATGTACCCCAATGTGCACTGCAGCATTATTTAGAATAGCTTTGCCAACAAAAGTCCATCTAGTCAAGGGTATGGTTTTTCCAGTGGTCATGTATGGATGTGAGAGATGGACTGTGAAGAAAGCTGAGTGCCAAAGAATTGATGCTTTGGAATTGTGGTGTTGGAGAAGACTCTTGAGAGTCCCTTGGACTGTAAGGACATCAGTCCTAGGTGTTCTTTGGAAGGACTGATGCTAAAGCTGAAACTCCAATACTTTGGCCACCTGATGTGAAGAGTTGACTCATTGGAAAAGACTCTGATGCTGGGAGGATTGGGGGCAGGAGGAGAAGGGGACGACACAGGATGAGATGGCTGGATGGCATCACCGACTCGATGGATATGAGTTTATGTGAATTCTGGGAGATGGTGATGGACAGGAAGGCTTGGCATGCTGCAACTCATGGGGGCGCAAAGAGTCGCACACTACTGAGTGACTGAACTGAACTGAGGATAGGGAAGTAACCTAGACATCCATCAGGAGATGAATGGATAAGGAAGTTGCGATATATATAAACAATGGAATATTACTCAGCTATGAAAAGGAACACATCTGAGTCTGTTCTAATGAGGTGATGAACTTGGAGCCTATTATACAGAGTGAATTACTTCAGACAGAGAAATATAAATACTGTGTATTAACACATACATATGGAATTTATAAAAATGGTACCAATGATCTTACATGCAGGGCAGCAAAAGAGACACAGATGTTAAAGAACAGACTTTTGGACTCCACAGGAGAAGAAGAGGGTGGGGTGATTTGAGGGAACAGCATTGAAACAAATATGTACACTACAATATGTAAAACAGATGACCAGTGAGTTCAATGCATGAAGCAAGGCATCCAAAGCCAGTGCTCTGGGACAAGCCAGAGGGATAGGGTGGGGAGGGAAGTAGGTGAGGGATTCAGGATAGGGAGGACACATACATATGTGTGGCCATACATGTTGATGTATGGCAAAAACCATCATGATATTATAAAGTAATTATTCACCAATTAAATTAAGTAAAAAAAAAAAAAGGAAACAAGTATTCACATAAAAATTTGTACATGAATGTTTGAATGTTCTTAGCAGCTTTATTCATGAAAGCCAAAATGTAGATACAATCCAAATGTCGATCAACTAAGGAATGGATAAATCAAATGTGTTATATCCATGCAATAGAATGTTATTTGGCAGTAAGATGGAATGAAGTAGTGATACATGACACAACACAGATGAAACTTGAAAATTTTGTTAAATGAAAGAAGTCAGCCACAAAGAACCACATATTTTATGATATAATTTACATGAAATGTCTAGAAACAGCAAATCTAGAGACATAAAATTGTTAAGTGCTTGCCTAAGGCTGAGGGAATGGACAGGTTGGGAGATGATGGAAAAAGTGTACAGGGTTTCCTTCTGGGATGATGAAAATGTTCTAAAATTAATGTAATTATGGCTGTACAACTATTTGCATATACTAGAGCCTTTTTTAAAATTGTACCCTTTTTTTGTGGTGAATTTGTTTTTATTTGCCAAAATAACTAACTACAGTGGCCTGCAAACTTTTTGGATCTAAAACATACATTTTACATCACAATCCAACAAACACACATACATATATAATATGTATACATATATTAAAGTGAATTGANTACCTTGTTAGATGATTGCGAGGTTGAAGGACAATGTCAGAAAGTTGTTAGAATACTGCTGGCACATAGTTGGCAAAATCTGATAAATCCTATTCTTATTATTATTGCTATTGTTCTAGAATTTAATCTCTTCCTAAATACCACTCATTCTATTATTACCATAATTTTAAATATTAAGTAAAATCCATTATTACTGGCTTCTGGGATTTGACATAAAGGTACACATGTCTAGAATGGTTCTGTAAATAACAATGCTTTTTCCATCAATTTCAGTTAAGCCTTTCATTCCATGCTAGATGCAGAGAGTGTATAAAATTTAATTTTGGCTCCTTAAAGTCACAAAAGAAAAAATTCACTGGATGTACAATGAATCTTAAATCACATCCATTAGAATGTTTCTAACAAAAACGAACATCATCATATATTTTGTAGTTTAACCAAATAAGATGCTGAGAATTTATTCATTTTTAAAAATGCATCCTGCCACCCAAAATTATATCTTTTAATTCCTTAAAGCACCTAACTCTCCAGTGTTCTTTCCTCAGTGTTGGGCCATGCACTGACTTAGCAGAGCTGCGTCCCTGGGGAGACAGCAGGCACCCCCTCGCCCAGCGCTGTGCTGAATCCCAGGTGGCCCGGCTGCAAGGTGTGGGCAGGGAGGTTTACATCAGCCCCAACGTGACACGGGTTCCAGGGACAAGGATGGACATGCTGTGATTACCTTCGCTTAGATGGCTCGCCTTTTGCAGTTAATGGAGCGACACTGATTATACTCACATCCTGAGGTGTGTGGGCTATTGTGTGCAGGAAGCAGCAGTGAGAGAGAGAAAGGAAGAAGTTAGAGAACCAGGCACAGGTTGGTTGTCAAGAGGACTTAAGGAACAGAAAAACAGAAAATGAAAAAGAGGGGAGTGGGGAACCTTTGCTTTCAAGGCTAGAGAATTTCCAGGGAATTTCTCTTGCATAGAGTCGGGGGTATCAAGAGTCCCACAGAATGGCAAAAGAAAATATTTTACATGGAGTCATACTTCAGTTATATTAGGGTATGTTATTATTTAAATAAAACTGGTTGGAGAGTTGAGTAACCTTTATTAGGGGTTTGTTCTGGCCCATACCTTTTTGTCTATCAACTCCCCTTAGAGCAGAGGCACTCGACCTGGAATCCCTGGTTAAGGAATTTGACCAGGGAAAAATTTACACTTTTAATTTTGCTAACCCCTAACCAAAATTCAGCATTTCCTTCGATTATCAGTGCAGGCAACAAGCCTCTAGTGTCAGCAGCAACTGTGACTGTGTTGCCAATAGAAATCCCAGATCATTTTCATATCATGTTCTACTTTTTACAGATTTCTGGAAATACATTTTACCCACAGACCTACTTGGAATTACAGTAGGTATTAGACCTATAGCTNCTTCGATTATCAGTGCAGGCAACAAGCCTCTAGTGTCAGCAGCAACTGTGACTGTGTTGCCAATAGAAATCCCAGATCATTTTCATATCATGTTCTACTTTTTACAGATTTCTGGAAATACATTTTACCCACAGACCTACTTGGAATTACAGTAGGTATTAGACCTATAGCTCTTGATATTCAATAGGTTAAAAATAGAGGCATAGATTTCAGTTCAGTTCAGTTGCTCAGTCATGTCCGACTCTTTGCAACCCCATGAACCACAGCACAACAGGCCTCCCTGTCCAGCACCAACTCTCAGACTCCACCCAAACTCATGTCCATCGAGTTGGTGATGCCATCCAGCCATCTCATCCTCTGTCGTCCCCTTCTTCTNAGGATACAGCATAAGCAGTCGCAGCTCCCGCTCTTTCTGCTTCATCTTCTTCAGTATGGTCAGAAGCCCCATGTCCCAATAGCCCCCTCCCGGCCGCCGTTTCTTCGTATCCCGGGACCCCTTTCCCTGCTCCTATTGGCTGTCACGCCCACGGACAGCACAGCCTATTGGCTGGCTCCTCAATTGGGCCCGCCCTCGTTCCCACGTGACCGCGAAGGCACCGGGAGGTGCTGGGATGCACAATCCTTCTAGCCTGCTGGGTGGGGGACGGTTCTGCGCGGCTGCTGGCGTTAACTCTTCGCATCCCCAATTCCTGGGTGACCAGAGCACCGCGCTTCCAGGACCTCAGGCTCGACTGGAACGGAAACCTGAAGTTCCGGTGCTGTGTCTTAGCTGCAGAGGGAGTAATTCTGGAGTCAGAACCGAGAGCCCCAAGCCCGTTTACGTCACCCTGGGGCTACCGTAGGGCTTTGTTCCGCGGAAACAGGATCCAGATCCTGCTGTCTTGGGCCTTGGAAGGCGTCATCCTAAATCTGCCAGTGTTAGGGCTTCCCCTCATTCCCTGGCTTCCGAAAGCAATCGTAGAGGGTAGGCTGGGGATTCTTCATCCAGGGTGGAAATGCCCCTGAGGAAATGTGTAGGGCTGTCAGTGGGTTGTTCCAATTACAAGGCAGAGCCCCTGTCGTGTAGAGGTCATTGGACAGACTCGCACAAAGAATTGTTCCGCCCAAGATTCCAATTGTTTCTCTGTTGAGAAGCACCATTTTTCATTTTGCCAATAAGAACATTGATGCTCACATGTGCTTGGCATAACTGACATGTAGTAGGTGCTCAATAAATATTTGTAGTTTAATGAATGACTTTGTCCAAGAGTTTGGTTCTTTACTTAGTGCTCAAGTTCAGAATAAGTGAGGAAGCCGAGGCCAGGGACTCCACAGATTGTAAACTCAGAAGGATGAGCTTGGGATTTCACTGGCAGCCCAATGGTTAAGACTCCCTGCTTCCACTGCAGGGGGCAGGGGTTCTATTCCTGGTTGGGCAGCTAAGATCCAGCATGCCCCTCAGTGCTCCGCTCCAAGAAAAAGAACGGTGAGCCTTGCACTTCCCTAGCCATCCAGAGGTTAAGACTTCTTTCTTCCATTGCAGGGGGGGGGGGTGTGGATTCAATCCCTAATGGGGGAACTAAGATCCCTCCTGTTATGCCAGGAGGCCAAAAAATTTAACTAAAATAAAAAATGAAGGGTGAGCCTTAGTGTCTTTGTTTTGAGCCCTTCCCAAGAAAACTATGGGGTGAATGTGAGTAGGCAGTAGAAGAAGCTGTGTCTAATGACTGGGAAAGACCAGTGCAGCACTAGCTGAAAAGAGTGATTTCCGTGACCTTTTATAAAGCATCCACATTTCCTACTTTATCTTCCCTGCAACCCTAAGAGATTTATTTCCTTTTTGTAGATGTGATAGTGGAATCCCCAGAGTTTAAGGAACTTGGGCAGCAATTTAAACTAGGTCTGGTGGGCAGTACAGAGCATTGTTTTTCTGGATTCCTCCATGGAGTTTGTCTACAGAGGGAGAGGTCTGGGGTGAGCTGGAACTTCCCATCTTGCAGAAGAAGGTTGTAGAGAGATGAGGGCTGGACAGAAAGGGGTGCCTGGTGGGGCCCCTCGGTCAGCACCACTTGCGCTCCACAAGCACCCCCAAGGGAAAAAAGGGACAGTGATTTTTCTTCAAAGGCTTTGAAATACAGCTGAGATCACAGTGTGTTTCTATCGTGCCTCCCTGAGTCTGAAGTGAAGTTGCCCAGTCGTGTCCGACTCTTTGCCACCTCATGGACTGTAGCCTACCAGGCTCCTCTGTCCATGGGATTTTCCAGGCAATAGTNAAATACAGCTGAGATCACAGTGTGTTTCTATCGTGCCTCCCTGAGTCTGAAGTGAAGTTGCCCAGTCGTGTCCGACTCTTTGCCACCTCATGGACTGTAGCCTACCAGGCTCCTCTGTCCATGGGATTTTCCAGGCAATAGTCCCGAAGTGGATTGCCATTTCCTTCTCCAGGGGATCTTCTCAACCCAGGGATCGAACCTGGGTCTCCCGCATTGTAGACAGACACTTTACCGTCTGAGAAAGCACCAGCACATGAACATTTATGACAAGGAAGTTCATTTTGGCATGGTTTGGAACAGCAAGAAATCGGAAAAAATCAAAGAGTCTTCAGTGGACATCAGTTACCTAAGTTGGGGTAATCATGTGTGGTGGTTTCTATTAAGCCTTTGAGAAAGGTGTAGTATAGGGTTGGGCATCAAGTTTGTTCAGGTGTTTTTCATAAGATGTCAAAAACCCGAATGACCATTTTGGCCAACCCAATACCTGCATGGAAAGATGTGCAAGCCATATTAAGTGAAAAAAATGAATTTCAGGCCCATTTTTAATTTTAAAATGACAATAACCCGTAAACACTGTTATTTAAACTATGGGATACTAAGTAGCCCATTAAGTAGATTGTAGAGTTACTTTAGTGTCACAAATAAATTGGACCATATGAAATTGCTCATATTTGACCGTTTGGACCACACAGATACCAGTTTCATATAGCTCGGCCAGGTAGCATTAGCAAAAATTAAATAGAAGGAACAAAACAGAAAACATTTCTGGGATTTCCCTAGTGGTCCAGTGGCTAAGTCTCCTTGCTCCCAATGCAGGGGCCTGGGTATGATCCCTGGTCAGAGATCCCACATGCCGCGACAAAAAACTGAAGATCCCATGTGCTGCAACCAAGACCTGGCACAGCCAAATAAATAAATAAAGAAAAGAAAACATTGCTGCCTGTGCCCTTGAAGAGAAGGTACATGGTATCTGTTAGCACGTTTGCTTCTGATATTTATATCAGATTCTGATTTATATCAGAATATATGTACTCACAAGGTCATAGTCACAGAAGTTTGAAAATTGCCACAACTCGACTATTAACGCTGGAGCAGGTTTGAGGGAAACTTAAAATTATTACTGTAAGCACTTCTGGGTGGTTTTACTTCACTACTACTGTTGTTGCTGTTATTAAGGCAGTAAGTCGTGCCAATTCTGTGACCCCGTGGTCTACAGCACGCCCCTGACATAGGGATCAAACCCAGGGATCAAACCCACATCTCTACTGTCTCCTGCATTGGCAGATAAGTTCTTCAGCACTAGTGCCACCTGGAAAGCTCTATTAGGAGCCTAGTGAAGGTATTTTCATTTGCCTCATGGAAAGGAGGAAAGGTTGCTCTTGAGGAAATAAAATCTTTGGGGAACACCTTTGAAAGAAAACTGGGAAAGAAGATCTCTAGAGCTGTAGTTATATATAACTGTGAATATATATATATATATATATATATATCTTTTGAATATATACATATTCACAGGAAAGACTCATGAGCTTAAAATACCCAAATCCTGACAGCTCTGAAACTGGCTTTTGAAGGGAGAGTTTCTTGGAACTAAGTAAGTGAATTTTAACTTTGGATAGAGTTCTAGATGCCTTCTAAAAGGGAATATTTACCCAGTATCTGAGGAAGAAAATTTGGCCTTATGGTTTTAATTTTAAGACATGTAAACTTTTTATTTTTTTCTACACCCCATGGCATTCGGGATCTTAGTTCCCCAACCAGGAATCAAACCTGTGCCCCCTACACTGGGAGCAGGGAGTCTTCACCACCAGACTGCCAGGGAAGTCCCAGAGGTGTAACCTTTTGGATCCAGACAGTCCACTTCCTGCATCACCTTTATAATCATAAAAGAAACTTTGTTATTATGGAACAATAACAACAATAATAAAATTTTTTTTAAAGCGACAAGGGAAAAGACTCTACTTAAGTAAAACTGTTGATCATTAAGCATTAACACCGAGTATTATTATTGTTGTTTAAGACAGACACTAAGACACCAGGACACTAAGTTGTGTCTGACTCTTTTCCACCCCATGGACCATAGCCTGCCAGGCTCCTATGTCCATAGGATTTCTCAGGCAAGAATAGTGGAGTGGGTTGCCATTTTCTTCTCCAGGGGATCTTCCTGACCCAGGGATCAAAGCCAAATCTTCTGCATTGGCAGGCGGATTCTTCTTTTTTTTTTTTTTTTCAATTTTATTTATTTATTCCTGCGCTGGGTTTTTGCTGCTTTTGCCCAGGCTTCTCTCTGCGGTGGCTTCTTTTGTTCTAGAGCACAGGCTGTAGGCACTTGGACTTCAGTAGTGGCGGCACATGGACTCAGTAGACATGGTGCACAGGTTTAGTTGCTCTGAGGCATGTGGGATCTTCCCAGATCAGGGGTCGCACCTGTGTCCCCTGCGCTGGCAGGCGGATTCTTATCCACTGCACCACTCTGGAAGTCCGGCAGTCAGATTCTTTACTGCCGAGCCACCAGGGAAGCCCAGCAAGGAGTATATATCAAAGTATGTATTTTATTTATTTGTATATATATTTAAGGTTGCTCCAGATCAATTACCTATTTGATTCTTTTAAACTGTAATGTTCAATTGAGGTTGTTTAAAATGAAGTTACAAGCACTTTTCTGGCGGTCCAGTGGTTAGGACCCCATCCTTCCACTGCAGGGAGAGTGGGTTCAGTTCTTCACGGGGGAACTAAGATCCCGCGTGCCATGTGGAGGGGTGGCCTAAAAAAAAATAGAGTTAAAAAAGTAGTGTGAAGAAGCTTACCATCTTATATATATATCTTTAAAAAGTTATAATTTTGATCAAAGGAATCCTTCCTGTTTTTCTCTCTCGTGAAACATCTGTGATGCAAGTTTTATTTTGGGGACCACACATGTATGATGAAAGCTCCACTCAGCACTTGGTAGCTTTTGTCCTTCTAACGCGTAAACGAAGACCGGGAGGGTTGAATACACGACTTAGTCACCGACAGCTGAGTGTGGACCACGGTCCTACTCTGGCTTGCTCCTGTACCCCCACCCAATTCCCCCTGCAGTGGTGGTTTCATGGGCCTGAAGTATCCAAGGCCCACCATGTCCCCAGTGTATGTGTGTGCAACATGCAAGCCACAGCCAAAGGCCTCAAATGGCAAGTCAGAGTGTCCGAGCCTCCTCATTATAGATCTCAGCCCAGATGCCTCTCGTGGGAGCCAGGGAAGGTATCTTCTGCAACTCCCAGATGACAGAATGAGCTGTTACAGCCCAGTCATCCTCCTCAGGGCACACGGCATCCTCAGACCTGTCCAGAATCTTAAGAATGATTGTATGTGTGTGTTACTTGCTCTGTTGTGTCCAGCTCTTTGCGACCCCATGAACTGTATGTAGCCCTCCAGGCTTCTCTGTCTATGGGATTCTCCAGGCAAGAACACTGGAGTGGACTGCCATTCCCTTCTCCATGAGAATGATTAAGAACTTGAAAATTTGAGCTCTTCCACGTCCATCTGACCCATGCCTTGGCAACCTCTAGAGCAAGGCTGTGCCGGCTGCTGCTTGTTTGTCTCCCCAGGGCCTGGCCTGGTGAATGGGGTGGGGGTGGGGAAGGGGGCGAGGGAGGAGCTGCTGCGCCTTCACTCAGCAACCTGATAGGCAGGTGCCACTCTTATCTCCACTAGACAGGTGAGCCAGGGCTCTTCTCACCCGGATGGCCGCAGCAGTCTCTCCAGTGGTTTCGCTGCTCCTCCTCCCCAAAGTGAAGGGACCTTTATAACCTCTGCTCAGATCAAGTCCGTCCTTTGCTCAAAGCCCTGCACGGGCTGCTGGGCGCTCCTGTATCTCTCAGTGTTGGAGCCCAGGGCTTCAGTGGCCTTCCAGCCCCCGCCTGAGTGCTCCCCATTTGCTACGCCCCCATCGTCTGTTCCGCCCCTGCGTGTCAGTCCTCCGAATGACCAGCGCCCCTAACGCACACCTCCTTGTTACCTCTCTCTCTCCAATTTTTTGCTCAAATGTTCAACGTCTCAAAACAATTTTAGAGGGGCATTCCCTGGCAGTCCAGCAGTTAGGACTCCGTGCTTTTCACAGCTGAGGGCACAGGTTCAATCCCTGGTTGGGGAATTAAGATCCCATAAGCCACAGGGTGTGGCGCCCCCCCCAAAAAAAAGACTTAAAAAAACACCAAATTTTTTTGTTGTTGTTCAAATACCACAACGAGGTCCAGTGTGACCACCCTTGTTAAGTCTGAAACAGCCCAATCCTCCACCCACATTCTCCAAATCCTTTGTTTTGCTCTGTATTCCCTTGTGACACCTAAGTCCTCCTATCAGCCTGTGTAATTCCCTTAACTGATCATAATTTATTCTCCCTTACACCTCCATCCCCTCAAGAACGGAAGCACCGTGAGGGCATGGATTTGTTTCTGTTTGTTTTGCTTTTTTATTTTGGCTGCGTGGGATCTTCGTTGTGGCTCACGGGCCTAGTAGTTGTGACTCACAAGCTTAGTTGCTCTGAGGCCTGTGGGATCTGAGTTCCTCATCCAGGAATTGAACCCGCATCCCCTGCATTAGAAGGCAGGCGGCTTCCGTGCTGGCTCAGTCAGTAAAGAGTCAGCCTGCAATGCAGAAGACCCAGATTCAATCCCTGGGTCAGAAAGTTCCCCCGGAGAAGGAAATGGCAACCCACTCCAGTATTCTTGCCTGGAGAATCACAGACAGAGGAGCCTGGTGGGCTACAGTCCATAGGGTCTTGGAGTCAGACTGAATGACTACACCACCACCACCATCACCTTTGTGAACTGGGTCGAATCATCAACCATTTTGCGTTTCTATTGTCTCCTTTGTACAGACAGTAGACTCATTATGTTTGCTATGCAAGGTGGATCTGAGGATTAAAGAAACTACCATATATCAGCATAAAAGGAATGTAAAGAAGGCTTCACAGTCCCCTGCATTAGTAGGCTGGTTCTTAACCACTGGATCACCAGGAAAGTCCCAACAGCAGGATTTGGTTTTTTTTTAAGCTGTTCACAGTCCCTGGAACAGGGCCTGCCACATAATAGATGCTCAGTGAGTATCTGTTGAGTGAAAGGAACGGGGCAGAGGCTTCATTAACTGCTTCCTAGCTGTTCACGTGGCCCAAAAGCAGCATAGCCGCATCAGTTTTGTTCCTAACCACCAGGCTTCTCAGCCCAGGCCTGGCCCCCACCCTCTCCTCTGAGACCCCCGCAGAGCTCAACGCCCAGACCAGGCCCTAGCCAAGCAGGGCGTCTCACAGGCAGCCTGCCGGCAGGTGTCGAGTGGGAGCTGGGGCCAGGCATGGAAGGCAAGAAGTGTTGGGTCTCCGGTGGCCATCCGTCCACCCTCGGTTCAGCGCTCAGCCCTGGTTCGGTAAAATACTGACTCTTTCCTCTCAAATGGCAGGAGCTCCCTCCAGCTTAGAGGTGTCGCCTCCCCATAGGCCTCAGGCTGCTCCCAACCTCCACCCAGAGCGAAAGGCCTCGCAGAGGTCAGTGGTCACATTTCTTCGTTTTACGTACGAGGAAATCGAGCCCCAGAGAGGGCACGAGTCTGCCGGAGGCCTCGTCCCTGGCAGTCCCTGAGCTGTGCATGAACCCAGTTCTCCTGGGACAACTCCCTGGGGGGCGCCCACCTGGCCCAGGACCCGTGGGAGGCCCCGTCTTCAATGGTGCTTCAACGACGAAGGTCAGAGTCCTTCTCCCAAGGACCCACGGCAGGTTTCTGCCACAGGTGTGAGTGCTTCCTGCTCTTCTGAGGATGCCCTGTGTCCCTGTTATTTCCACAGCAGAGCTGGCAGACGTTAGCTGGATAAGTGAGAAGTCAGAGGGGACAAGAATCTGGGGCTGCGGCAGAACCTACCTGGCCCTGCTGCCTCCCCGCCCTGGGGTAAGTCCGCTCCCCAACTGAGCCTGTTTCCCCAACTGTAAAACAAGGAGCCTGGATAGTCTCTAGAATCTTCTGACCATGACGGACTGCCAGTCTGCCTTGCCAAAGCTCTTGGCACCCTTGGCATGAATCCTGGGCTGGGCCAGCTGTGGCGAGCGCCCTCTGGTCTGTGCTCATGGGTCGCTGGCCACTCGGGGCTGGGCTTTAGCCTTCATCCCACCGCAGTCCTCCTGCCCTTGCTCATGACCCTGGCTGCCTGCCTCCCAAACTAGCCTCCTAGTGAGAGTTTCCTGGCTCTGAGGGCTCTCGTGGGAACCGACACAGAAGCTTAGGGGGAGAGAACCGTTTGAAGAAGGGAAATGCTCCCTCCAAGGCCAGGGAGACTGTCTTTGCTCTCCAGTGTCCAGGATCTCAGCACAGTGCCCAGCGTGGGCTTCTCCACCATCCAGAGTGGACAGTCTAAATGTGACATCACCAGGGAGGCCCAGCCAAGGGACACGGGGACAAGAAGGAGCTCGCCAGTGACTGCTGTCCAGATGTGGTTTCAGTTATCACCATGGCCCATTATACAGATGAGGAAACTGAGGCCCAGAGAAACTAAGGGCCCTATCCAAGTTCACATGAATAGAAGACGCAGAGTGGGACTTCAATCTGTTTGGGACTTGGGCCTCCTGGGGAAATCCATGTGCTGTGGTCGCTGTTGCCATACCCGAGAAGCCCTGGGAGGCTCGCCCACTCTTCAATGCTCGGTTGTTTACTATTTATAGTCCCTGCCCTCTTCCAGAGGTTTGAGTCAGCTTCCCAGAAAGACATGTATATTCAAGAAATAGCAGAGAATCAGAAGGATAAAGCTTCGGAGGCCCCAGGGGACCTGGCAGGATTGGGAGGTAATGGCATCACAGAGCCCCCGTGAAGTTGCCCTCTCCCTGGGAGGCCCAGCTATTTGCAGATCCCAGCTTTAATGAGAACCCCCATGGTCAAGGTGCCGTGCTGAAGTGAAAGTCAGTCCTTTTCTCCCTATGCCGTGGGTTGTCCCCACGATGTCCCTACCCGTCCTTGCCCAGCATTGTTCATCTTTCCCACTTACAGGTCCCTGTGAGGCAATAAAAGGAGAGAGTGCTGGGCTTGGTGTGAGAGACACGTGGGGATTGAGCTTTTCCCAGCTGGGGACATGACCCAGCCAAAGGATGTACTGCGGAAAGGCAGCTTCCTCATATCTGAATCTCAGCCAAGGTGGTGATATCAGCCCAGCATCCGGTCCCCCTTCTCCTGCCAACAGCGCCCCAAGCCCTCTGCAAGTTCGCCTTCCTCACCCCTGGCCCCTAGGGGACCCCAGCCTTATCTATCTCACCTTGTCTCCTGGCCACAGTGACTGATATCAAGAACAGGCTCGTGACTCAGGGCAGACCAAGCAGAGCCAGGTCTGATATCTTTCTTGGAAATAATGGGAAAGTAGCAGGGATGCCCCTCTTGGGGCAGCTAAGCTGGTGTTTCTAGTGGCCATCTTACCACCATGAGCAGGACCTGCCTGAGAATGAAGCCAATCAGGGGCAGAGCAGATAGGGTGAAGCACTGACTCCTGATGGCCTTGTTTGGGCACCATGATCAAGCCATGCCTGAAGCTTGTATACTCAAAACTTGTCAGTAACTTAAGCCTAGCCAGATCATTTATAAACTAAGAATCTAGAGACAGCTCATTTCCCATCTCTTATTGAGACTCCTTTGTAAGCATGAGAAATTTTGAGCAGTTTTCATCAAATATGTGCTGCTCTTTACATATGGACACAATCATTAACCCTCTTTTCACTAAATATTTCATTAGAATAAAAAAAAACTCATGCCTGATCTTACACTCTGCCATTTTTTCCTTAAAATTAATAATAGTAATAAAAACAATAATAAAAAAATACAAGCCTGCGGTATGTGAACAAAAAGTCCATCAGTTTTTTATTAAGTGCATCCATTAAAAGCTTAAAAGATATTTGTGAGACTTACTGTGCACCAGGCAGTGTTCTGAGCACTTCACATATATTACTTCTAGATACTTATGTTATTACCCCCATTTTACAATAAGCCAGAAAGAGGTTAGTTTGGTTTTTTTTGTAGTTAAAAATATTTATTTATTTATTTGGCTGCATTGGGTCTTAGTGGCGGCATGCAGGATGTTTGTTGAGGTGCACAGGCTCAGTAGTTGCAGCTCGTGGGCGTCGTTGCCCTGCAGTATGTGAGATCTTAGTTCCTCGACCAGGGGTTGAACCCACATGCCCACCATTGCCAGGCAGATTCTTAACCAGTGGACCACCAGGGAAGTCCCATTAGTTAAATGACTTGTTTGAGATCAAGTCCCTTTCCCCGTTTTTCAATGTCCTTCCCAAAGACAACATCTTTAATTTCTTTCTCTAGAAAGCCTCTGATCTCCCCAATAGGAAGTGCTCTCTGCCTGCCACAGATGCCTTCATAGAGGCAGGCTGTCACCCTCCCGCCCTGCCCACCAATATGCTGGGCATGTGTCCTACACCCCATTCGGTTGTGAACCCCTCCCAGCTGAAGCTTAGCTTCCATGAGGGCCCGTCTATGCTCATGGCAGGAAGTCGATAGCCAGCCTCACCAGCTGGCACCTGGCCTCTTTCTCTCCTTGCCATCATCTGAAGCTCGCTTGGGGTGCCCTGGAGAGGCCAGGCCTCAACTGAGGAGTGCACATGGATAGGGCCTAGAAAGAGGGGGGTGACTGAAGACCCTGGGCATCTTTCTCACTCTAGGAGGTGTGGGAGGGAATTGGGACAAGGTAATCAATGCATAACTGACAGAGGGGGTGAGGGAAGAGGAGTCAAAATGACTCCCAGGCTTGGGGCTTGGGTCTCTGAGCACGTGGTGGGGCCATTGCTGGGTTAGGGAAGGAGGGGAAGAGCAGGTTTAGCAGAAAAAATCAGTTCGGGGCAAACTGTGTTTAAGGTGTACATAGAGACTCCAAGGGAGGCGTCTAAAGGGATTGTCTAAGAGGATATAGAAGGGTGTAGCGCCTAGGAGAGGGGTCTGAACTGGTCAGGACAGAAATGGAGAGGAAGCCAACAACAGTGAGAAATGGGAGAGGCTGCTTGGAGAAGGAAATGGCAACCCACTCCAGTGTTCTTGCCTGGAGAATCCCAGGGACGGGGGAGCCTGGTGGGCTGCCGTCTATGGAGTAGCACAGAGTCAGACACAACTGAAGCGACTTAGCAGCAGCAGCAGCAATCAATGCATCCTGGCCTCTCCCAACCAGCTGTGTGACAGTCCCTTCCTGTTACCTCAGTTTCCCCACTGGTAAAATGAAGAAGTTAGTTAGGGAGAGTCCCCCAGGAACCTAGGAGTGAGGAAAGCGAAAGTATTTTACTCATCCAGGAAGTTGGTGGGGTTTCCTGATGGCAAGCTGCCTGCATGCTGGACTTTCACTCATGTGTTCATTAATCAAGTGCAAACCAGTCAATCCTAAAGGAAATCAGCCCTGAATACTCATTGGAAGGACTGATGCTGAAGTTAAAGCTCCAGTACTTTGGCCACTTGATGCAAAGAGCTGACTCATTGGAAAAGACCCTGATGCTGGGAAAGACTGAGGGCAGGAGAAGAAGAGGGCAACAGAGGATGAGATGGTTGTATGGCATCATCGACTCTATGGACATGAGTTTGAGCAAGCTCCAGGAGATGGTGAAGGACAGGGAAGCCTGGTGTGCTGCAGTCCACGGGGTCACAGAGTCGGACATGACTGAGCGACTGAACAGCAACAACGTTATGTGGAGGCGGTGTTTAAGGTGCTGGAGATGCTTCAGAGAGTAAGACAGGCAGCTCTCTTGCTGCCCAGGAGCTCACTCTGTCAGTCTGGTCTGGGGAAGCCTCCAAGCCTTCACCCATGGAGGTGCTCCAGTCCTGGGACTCACGGACTGGGGCCTTCCATGAGGGGTGTGGAGATAGACAGGGCTTGGAAGAAGGTGGTGTGTCCCGCCTCCAGCTCCGCCCTCTTCCCCCAGATGACCTTGCCTCTCTGGGCATTAGTTCCTCACCTTCTAAGTAAGAAGTTGGACTGGGTGGCCCTGAAGCCTACTCTGCCAGCCTGGCACGACCATTCATGGTTAAACATTACCCACTCTGTGTCCCTGACTCCCTGCCACTCCTCGGGGACATCAAGCCATAAATGCTGCCTTCTTTGATTTTCCTCCGGGGCTGTGGCCTTCTGAGAGGGGTCACAGGAACACTTGCTGTCTCCCTTCCGCCGGAAGCCAAAGTTTTGAGAGGGGAACACTTGGGGTCTACGTCTGGGGCCGGGAGCTTGAGGTGGGGATACCTGGGCCCTAGCCCTACTCGCCCCTCCCTCACCACCTCCAGGTGTGTTTTCCTAGGTTACATCATGCCTGTGGCTCCCCCGGATCCTTCCCTGAGGAGCTTATGGACTAACGAGCCCCTCAGGTGCCCTCCGCGGGCAAGAGGCCTCAGCCCTCCTGGTTTCTGGGAAACAGAAGTAATTCAGAGTCGTTGGGGCAGCTGCACTGCCCCACGTTAGCCTCCTCCCCCAGGCCCTTCACACACAAGGAGGGCCAGGCCCAGCCGTCATGCCCAATCCCAAGTATATCCAGGCATTTAAAATTATGAGGCGGCATAATTCCTCCTGTGTCCCCACAAATCTCAGGAATGGGAATGGAGTCTAGCCAGATAGTACTTCACCATATGCAAAGAGCTCTCTTCTCATTTCATTCTTTCCCATCTTCAAATCAACTTTGTAAACAGGTATGATTTCCTGGTCATCCACAGCATATAGAAGAGGACACTGAGATCCCAGGTGCTAGACCTGGTGAGGAGAGTGCTAGGTGTTAGAGTCCAGTCTGACTCCAAAGCAGACACAGTTTTCATGCCCACTTCTAGGCGTGAAAGTGTTATGAAAGTGTTGGTCGCTCAACTCTGTCTGACTCTTTGCAACCCTGTGGACTGCAGCCCACCAGGCTCCTCTGTCCATGGAATTCTCCAGGCAAGAACACTGGAGTGTGGCCAGTCCCTTCTCCAGGGGATCTTCCCAACCCAGGGATTGAACCTAGGTCTCCTGCACAGCAGGCAGATTCTTTACTGTCTGAGCTACTGGGGAAGCCCAAGTCTCTCAGTCTTGTCTGACTGTCTGTGGCCCCATGGACTGTAGCCTACCAGGCTCCACTGTCCCAGAATTCTCCCAGCAAGAATACTGGGGTGGGTAGCAAGGGACTATTGCTGTCAATGCCCTGCTCATGACAGGCATCACTGATCAATTATGGCATGGCAGACATTGCTAATCAATTGCAGTGTTCTTTTCTTTTTCTCTTTTTTGGCTGCTCATGAGTCTTGTAGGGATCTTAGTTCCCCAACCAGGGATTGAACCCAAGCCACGGCAGTGAAAGTGCTGCGTCCGAAGCACTGGACCACCAGGGAGTTCCTGATGGTGTTCTTTTCTAATAAGCTCAGAGACAGCTGTGAACTCCTTAACACATTATCTCTCAGGACACCATTATCTGTCAGAAGATGGAATCCACAGTATTTACCCACACCATCAGCCTTGAGCCCTTGAGACTCAGGCACAACCCCCAGATGCTCTGGTCAGCAGACCACAGGACTGACTCTTCACTGTATATCAGTTATGATGCTGTTCCTGGACAGGGATTAATGGCTTCACCATCTCCTGAACTCCTGTCGCTCCCAAGCATGGTCTGTCTTAGAGATACAGCAACCATACAGATTTGCCTGGGACTTCAGGTTTTTTTAGGTCTTTAACAAAAGTTTTTATTATGAAACATTTCAGGACTACCCCAAAGTGTGGTGGTGGTGGTCTACTCACTAAGTCGTATCCGACTCTTTGTGACCACAAAGACTGGAGCCCACCAGGCTCCTCTGTCCCTGGGATTTCCCAGGTAAGAATACTGGAATGGGTTGCCCTTTCCCTCTCCAGGACCCCAGAGTGTAGCTAATAATACTATCACAAGACAACTGTGTTCCCACAGCTGAAGTGATGATATGTCACAGACACACTGAAGTCTCTGTGGATGCCCTTTAGTCCCTCTCCACCTCCACCCCCACCAAGCCACCACTCTCTGAATTTTGTGTTTCTGATTCTCACGCATATTTTTATACTTTTCCTACATAACTACATATCCATATTATTCAACATTTCAGAAATGGTGTTATCCAGATCTTGTTGCCACTTGTTATTTTCATCCAAGAGGATGGAATGAACTTTTAGGCATGATGATACATGCAGCTTTGAATCTTCCACCGCATCACAACTGTGAATATTTGTTGAGCCCTCGTTCTGCACCAGACATGCTTTCAGGTGCCTCACCTGCCTTCACGTACGTAACCTTCGTGACAAAATTATCTTTATCCCCACTTAACAGATTTGGAAACAGAGGCACAGAAAGGTGAAATGATATACCCAAGTCATGTAGCTTGGGAGCTGTGCTCTTAACTGCTAGACGTCACTCTCTCTACTGCTGCGTGGTCTGTTGTATGAAAACACAGCCATTAGCCATCTGTTCGTCTATTTAAGGGCCGTTGCTTATTTTTGCAGACTTGTCTCAACATTATTAGTCTCACAGGGTTGGGGGAGGTGGTTGTATTATCTTGCTTAGTTCCTGCATCAAGCCTGTGAGTGGGTATCTGTATCATCTCCCTTTACAGATGAGGCAACTAAGGCTCAGAGAGGGTAAACCGCCTTCTCAAAGCTGCACAGCTCCAACGAGCCAAAAGTGGGCTATGAACCTGGCTCCCGCAGTTGTGGAGCCCAGAGGTCCCCCCACAGCCCCAGTGAGCCCTCGGTGCCCCACTGGCTTCTCCTCTTGGCTCTGTCTCTGGCTGCCTGCCCGCCCTCTCCAACAGCCCCCCCACACCTGGCCTTCAGCCCCGCTCCTCTGGCCACACTCCACTGTCCTCATCCCAGAAAAGGGGCCCAACCGGAAGGCCCGTTCGTGTTAGGAAATTCCAGCCACGTGAGCCAAGCCGAGCCTGGGATTCTGAGCAGCCGGTGGCTTTAGGAGAAACTGAAACTTGGCCTGCTGGGGGCGGAGTGGTCACCGGGGATTTAAAGAGCTGCCACTTCCTTGGGCCCCAAGAGGGCACTGGGAGGTCACCGCAGCTGAGGGACGCCCCGACCCGTGTGAGCCCGTGTTCTCCTCCCCACCATGCACCTCTGCGGGGGCGACGGGCCTCTGACCAGGACGGTGAGTGCAGGGAGCAGGTTCGGGGGCTAAGAAGGGGAATATGCCCCAGGGTGCCGGGCCCGGCTCTGTTCGCTCAGGGCTGGGGGCGGAGGCCTCACACCCCGTCTCTGGGCCTCCGTCCCCTCAGGGGTTTCGCTTGAGGGCTTTCCTGCTCTCGCGTTGCAGATCCAGGCTTCAGTTTAGAGCCTGGCCTCTGAGTACAGCTCTCGCCTCACCTACCNATGGGATTTCCCAGGTAAGAATACTGGAATGGGTTGCCCTTTCCCTCTCCAGGACCCCAGAGTGTAGCTAATAATACTATCACAAGACAACTGTGTTCCCACAGCTGAAGTGATGATATGTCACAGACACACTGAAGTCTCTGTGGATGCCCTTTAGTCCCTCTCCACCTCCACCCCCACCAAGCCACCACTCTCTGAATTTTGTGTTTCTGATTCTCACGCATATTTTTATACTTTTCCTACATAACTACATATCCATATTATTCAACATTTCAGAAATGGTGTTATCCAGATCTTGTTGCCACTTGTTATTTTCATCCAAGAGGATGGAATGAACTTTTAGACATGATGATACATGCAGCTTTGAATCTTCCACCGCATCACAACTGTGAATATTTGTTGAGCCCTCGTTCTGCACCAGACATGCTTTCAGGTGCCTCACCTGCCTTCACGTACGTAACCTTCGTGACAAAATTATCTTTATCCCCACTTAACAGATTTGGAAACAGAGGCACAGAAAGGTGAAATGATATACCCAAGTCACGTAGCTTGGGAGCTGTGCTCTTAACTGCTAGACGTCACTCTCTCTACTGCTGCGTGGTCTGTTGTATGAAAACACAGCCATTAGCCATCTGTTCGTCTATTTAAGGGCCGTTGCTTATTTTTGCAGACTTGTCTCAACATTATTAGTCTCACAGGGTTGGGGGAGGTGGTTGTATTATCTTGCTTAGTTCCTGCATCAAGCCTGTGAGTGGGTATCTGTATCATCTCCCTTTACAGATGAGGCAACTAAGGCTCAGAGAGGGTAAACCGCCTTCTCAAAGCTGCACAGCTCCAACGAGCCAAAAGTGGGCTATGAACCTGGCTCCCGCAGTTGTGGAGCCCAGAGGTCCCCCCACAGCCCCAGTGAGCCCTCGGTGCCCCACTGGCTTCTCCTCTTGGCTCTGTCTCTGGCTGCCTGCCCGCCCTCTCCAACAGCCCCCCCACACCTGGCCTTCAGCCCCGCTCCTCTGGCCACACTCCACTGTCCTCATCCCAGAAAAGGGGCCCAACCGGAAGGCCCGTTCGTGTTAGGAAATTCCAGCCACGTGAGCCAAGCCGAGCCTGGGATTCTGAGCAGCCGGTGGCTTTAGGAGAAACTGAAACTTGGCCTGCTGGGGGCGGAGTGGTCACCGGGGATTTAAAGAGCTGCCACTTCCTTGGGCCCCAAGAGGGCACTGGGAGGTCACCGCAGCTGAGGGACGCCCCGACCCGTGTGAGCCCGTGTTCTCCTCCCCACCATGCACCTCTGCGGGGGCGACGGGCCTCTGACCAGGACGGTGAGTGCAGGGAGCAGGTTCGGGGGCTAAGAAGGGGAATATGCCCCAGGGTGCCGGGCCCGGCTCTGTTCGCTCAGGGCTGGGGGCGGAGGCCTCACACCCCGTCTCTGGGCCTCCGTCCCCTCAGGGGTTTCGCTTGAGGGCTTTCCTGCTCTCGCGTTGCAGATCCAGGCTTCAGTTTAGAGCCTGGCCTCTGAGTACAGCTCTCGCCTCACCTACCGTCCTACGCTGCCATTACAGGAGCCTCTTCTTTCCTCCCCGAGCTTCCTGGCCACAGTTCCCCTGGAGGCCTTGCCTCTAGTCCAGAACCCAAGTACCAGAGGCTCAAGCCCTTCTCTTATGGCGGGTCTCTCCACTCCAGGCTCCAGTCTCTCCGTCCCCCAGTACCTGCAAGGGGCCTGCTGTGGCCAGGGACTTAGGAGTTGCAGAGTCCTCAGGAGGGAGGCCAGGGTCTTGCCTGAGGTCCCCACACTCAGAACACACCTCCCAGACTGACTTGAGGGAGAGGGTTGTGGGGTCTCCAGTGTTCCCTCTTGTCTGATTTTCCAGAGCCCTGGGCGTTCGGGTTAACCATTTCATCTAAGCTCATGAACCCCAGTGTAGGGGGAGGGTCACAGTTGTCACCCTCTGCGTCCGCTCTCCTGTCAGAAGGGACTCATTCTCTCATTCCAGGCTGCTGGCCCACTAGAACGCAAGTAGCCTGAGGGCAGCAAGCACTGCATCTTATGTTTGCTGCTGTGTCCCCTCAGCTCAGTGCGTGGCACATAGTAGGTGCACAAATATTTGTGGGATAAATGAATATCAGCTTTGGGTCTGAGCTGGGCAGGGGAACAGAGAGTAGAATCAGAACCACCCCCCGTCTCGTCCTCACAGAAGGAGCTCAGGCTGCAGAAATCAACGCCTTAACGGTGGAAGCAGTAGTGATTAGAACAACAGCGACTTTTATTAACCCCTGCCAGCTTTCCAGCCGGTGAGGAAGGCACCAGTGCCTCCATGTGGGGCAGATCAGGCAGTGGGGCTCAGGGAAGTGAGTGATCTGCCCAGAGCAACACGGTGCCTGAGGAGCCTGGAGGTGTGAAGCGGGTTCTGTCTGGGGCATGTGCTGCCCCGTCATGAGCTGTGAGTGGTATGTGTGTGAGGCTGGCATTCCACCGAGCTGTGCCGTGTCTGTGATGGGGTGTGTGGACACCGATGGAGCCAGAGAGGGCTTCTGGGGGAAAGGGGACCCTCGGGGACTTGATTCAAGAAGGATATGGCTGAGACTTCCCTGGTGGCTCAGTGGTTAAGCCTCCAGGCTTCCAATTTAGGGGTCACGGGTTTGAACCCTGGTGGCTCCCCCTGGCTGCTCCCTCTACCTTTAGACAGCAGCCCAGCTGGACCCTCACTCCTTGCTGGGTGTTTGGCTCAAATGCCACCGCTTCCGTAGGAGAAGGTCTTTCTAAACACCTGAGCTAAACTAAGATGCCACAGGCCGCATGGCACTGTCCCCCCCCAAAAGAGAAGGGAACGGCTTTACAGATAGCCTGCCCCTGTCGGGCCCCTACAGGACGCTGAGGAGAATCAGAGGCAGCTGAGGAAGAAAGAGAAGAACCGGGCGGCCGCCCAGAGAAGCCGGCAGAAGCACACGAGCAAGGCGGATGCCCTGCACCAGGTGGGGACGCCTCCCTTCCCATCCCCGACATCACTCACCCGGCCTGGCCACCTCTTCTCTGTCCCACTCATCAGCAGTTCCCCTGCACTGCCCTAGGTGCCAGGGGCCCTGAACCTGGGGAGAGAGGAGGGCTCTGCAGCTGAGATTCAGAAATTCCTGAGTGCTGAGAGGAAATTGTGTGCCAGATACGCGCTGGGCTCCAGGGGCCTGACAGTGCATCCTCAGCCCAGGCCTGCCCTCAAGGTGCCCCCAGTCTAGAGGGAGGAGACAAGAAGTGGAGGGAAACAGGGAGAACCTGGCCCGGTGACCAGGTGAGACCCTCATCCAAAGGTAGGTCCCTGAGCCCTGCCCATCCAGAACTCACCTCAGAGGTGCGCTGCGGCGATCGACCTGCCTGTCGGGGTTCTGATGTGAGTGGCTAAGACCGTCTGCGAGAAACTGGTTCAGGGTTAAGATGGGCTGGCTTTAGAGTCCCAGTTGCTGCATTCCGTAGCTGCAGGTCATTTCCTTCACTGAGCTTCACTGTCCTCATCCAAAAATCCCTGCCCTCTGGCAGGACCCTTGTGAAGACTAAAGGAGGCCAAGGAGCCTGGTAGGGTGGAGGGTGGGGGGCTCCATTCACACTTGCCTCTTCACCTTGGATGGTAACCTGACCTCAGATGCTAACCTGACCTGGGGGTTTCCCTTCTTCCTCTGTGCAGAAAGGACACACCTCGGGGGGACCATTAAGAGCTGGGTTCAGGACCTGGCCTTTCGTTTGGCTGCATACGCGATAGTCCTTACTGCAATGAGTAAACTTCAGAGCCCTCCACACCCAAAGGTCCTACGCTATCTGCGACTCCACCCCCACTGTCCACCTTCCTCTCCCAACATCCTGCACCTGTCCCTTCCCTGATGGAGCATGTCCAGCCTCAGGGACTCCCCCGGCTGCTCCCTCTATCTTCAGACAGCAGCCCAGCTAGATCTTCACTCCTTGCTGGGTGTTTGGCTCAAATGTCAGCGCCTCAAAAAGAGGAGGTCTTTCTAAATGCCTGAGCTAAAGAGACCTCACCTATTACTCTGCTTTATTTTTCTGGTTAACACTGACCTTGCATCACAAGTTTAGATGTTGACCATTGCTTGTCTTCCTCACCAGACTGTAAGTGCCCTGAAGGCAGGGAGCTCTTCTGATGTCTACAGCCTCCCCATCTCCTGGACCAGTGCCTGGCAGATAGAAGGAACTCAGTATTTCTCTGTGGAGTGAACAATAGAGTCAAAATAAAGTGGGAACTCATTGGTAGGAACAACATACAGATGGTTGGATCAAGGTGATACAGAGATGAAGTCTGAGCTGGTTTTGAAGGATGAATAGGAGTTTTCCAAATGAAGGCAAGAAAAAGCATTGCAGGCAAATGAAATAGGGCTGGCATGAGTAGCACCCTGTAAAATGGGTGAGAATGAGGACTGATGCCCAGGATGGCATGCCTGGAAGAAGTTGAGACTTCATGAGCTCATTTATTCCTTCCTTCCAGAAATGCCTACTGAGTGTCTCTCATGTGGCAAGCACAGTTCTAAGCACTGGAGATACAGCTGTGAACACAGCAGACGAAAGTCCAGCTCACCCTCCTCAGGGCTCCCATTTTCATGGGGGAGCTGGATAGACAAATAAATGACCCATGAGGTATTTGGGATACCAGATAGTGATAAGTGCTCTAGGAAGGATTAAAGCAGGGAAGAGGAAAGGGAGTGGGACATGTGGGGTGATGGAAACCTAACTGGGGAAGCCCTCCTGGAGGAGGTGACAGTTGAGCAACCAGAGGGCGGTAAATGAATGAATAAGTGACCCAGTTTCTGGAGGTGAATTGATGCCTCTGGAGAATTTAGGTAAAGAGTGACCTAATGACATGTTTTTAAAATGTCTTTCCATCTTCCACAGCAGAAACCAGCTTGGGAGGGGGGCTGTGGGTGGCTTTGAGCCCTGTTAGAACTTTCAGTCCATGGCTTAAGCAACGTTTTAATATAAAACACCCTTGCAGCTTCTTCTTTTAGAAAGTGTCCATAAAAGGCAGGGCAAGGGGCTTAAAAGAAGTCACTGAGCCTGCTGCTGCTGCTGCTGCTAAGTCGCTTCAGTCATGTCCAACTCTGTGCGACCCCATAGACGGCAGCCCACCAGGCTCCCCCGTCCCTGGGATTCTCCAGGCAAGAACACTGGAGTGGGTTGCCATTTCCTTCTCCAATGCATGAAAGTGAAAAGTGAAAGTGAAGTCGCTCAGTCGTGTCTGACTCTTAGTGACCCCATGGACTGTAGCCCACGAGGCTCCTCCGTCCATGGGATTCTCCAGGCAAGAGTACTGGAGTGGGGTGCCATTGCCTTCTCCGAGTCTGATGAGCTGTGGAAATAAAGTTCCTTCTGCATTTTCCACCACTGTTGCCATCATAATAATGAATGATTAGAACTTCACACTGATTACTGTCCCACCGGGTTCCCACCCAGCGCTCAGCAGAACAGAACCTAAATGCCGAAGAGAGCACACCTGTGCTGCCAACCTGTAAACCATGAGCCTGGACTCTGCCCACAGTGCCTTGGTGGGCAAGTGCTGGATGTCAAGGAGGTCTGGCAGTGGCACTGAGCAGCCTAGAACTGTCCAGGACAGAGGGCATCTAAGTCGTCACAAGAAGGCCATGTCAGGATTAGACCGGGGAAGCGGGGCTGGAATTGGCCAGGCAGAGGAGACTGCAAGTGTGGCGAGGAAGCAGAGTGCATTTGAGGAACAGAAAGTGGGGGCATCAGGAGCAGTTGGAGAGATGACACTGGAAGTGTGAGCTGGGGCCACCACACATGGGGAGTCACGGGAGACTTTAAAGGGCTTTAATGTCCCATTAGCACTGCAGCCATCGAATGTCTCCTCTGGGCCAAGAGATCAGGCAGTTTGAGAGGTGCACCACTTAGGAGGCTGGTGGAGCTCCCGGGTGAGCGGAGATCCCAGGCTGGCTGGCTCAGGGACCTGGCACCGGGGAGAGAGAGCAGACAGGTCTGAGCTGGTGGTCATGAATGTCTGCCCAGAGAGCAGCCAAAGAGCACTGAGGTGGCAGTGGTATCTTTCCTCCTAAACTGAGGACCCTGGGGCGTTGGGAAATAGGGCTCAAGCTGGGCCTCTGATTCTGGCTGACATAATCCTCCCCATCTATATCTGCTTCTCCCCCCAGCAGCATGAGTCACTGGAGAAGCAGAACCACGCCCTGCGGAAGGAGATCCAGGCCCTTCAGGCCGAGCTGGCCTTGTGGACTCAGGCCCTGCACGTGCATGAGCGCCTGTGCCCGCTGGACTGTGCCTCCTGCTTGGATCCCGGGGCCGCTGGCTGCTGGGGCCAGGCCGAGCGGCCCCCAGGCTCTGTGCCCCATGGACAGCATGGCTGCCAGGAGCAGCTGGACCTCTTCCGGACCCCAGGCTCTTCTCCCTCGGCTCTGCAACCCTCTCCAGACCCACAGCCTCGTGGTTCCCTCAGCCTCCTGCTGTCCCCTCTGCCCTCATTGTCCCTTGGTCCCGCTGCAGTCACTGCGTCTCCTGCACAACTGTCACCCAGCCCTGCCCAGTCCGCCTCCCCTGCTGGCTCTGGCCTGCTGAGACCTTCCTCTAAGCTCAACACCCTCCTGCCCAGCCCCACAGCCCAACCTGCCCCTCTGGAGTTCCTCAGGCTGGGGAACCCCACCAAAGGGAAGCCAGGGTCCGCACCCCACAGTCCCTCAGCTGCTCTGGGGCTGGGGTCTCTGCAGGGCAGGGAGCATAAGTCAGCTTCTTCAGCAGCAGATTGGCAAGGGCTGGGTGTGGATCCCAGTCCCCACCCCCTCCTGGACTTCCCTCTGCTCTCTTCTGCTCAAGTCCACTTCTAACCTGGCCCCCAGAACTGGGCTAGCCCCTTCCTTGGACCCAGGAAGCAGCCTCAGCATACAGGCATCTCCTGTTGCTGCAGAGGGCTGCGTTTCTTGGCTGACCAGCTAACTAGGAGTGGAAAGGACACAGAGGCTCAGAGCAGCCAAGTGACTTGTCCAAGGTCACATAGACTTTCTTGGGACCCGAAACATCACAATCTGCTCCTCCTTCTCCTGGTGGGATCCTGGCCCAGGCACCCTAGGGGCTGCGGTCCTAGAAACCTAGAGTGGGCCTGAGAGGTTTAAGTGCTGGGAGTGGGGAGGGACTCTCCCTTTTGCTCTGTGATTCCCAGGGCCACAAAGCCCTGTAATTTCTGAAAGTTTTCCCTTCCTGGGGCTGGTCCAGAGTCCAAACCCAGGTGGGGAAGGGCAAAGCAGGAGCCCAGAAGAGAATCCTTTCTGCTCCTAGTAGTTTTTTCAATGCCAAAGAGCTGAACCTGTGGGTTGGAGTTGTTGACAAGCCTGAAGCAGTCCCCTCTGGGATTTCTACACACTGAGGGTCCATAGCCACATGGTGACCTCGGATTCTGAAGGGTCACCTCACCAAGCTATTCCCAAATAGCTCCGTACCTCTCCCTTCCTCCCTGGGCCATGGTGAATGGACTTCTGAGAGCATTCATGTCCTGCACAAAAGGCGGGTGGAAAGAATAAGGGAAGGAGCAGGTGCAGACTTAGGTTTGAGCAAGTGCTGGACTTGAACCTTTTGCTTTGTGATTCCCTGCTTCCCAGGTGGTGATAGTGGTAAAGAACTTGCCTGCCAATGCAGGAGACGTAAGAGACGCAGGTTCCATCCCTAGGTTGGGAAGATCCCCTGGAGGAAGGCATGGCAACCCACTTCAGTATTCTTGCCTGGAGAATCCCCATGGACAGAGGAGCCTGCCAGGCTACAGTCCATGGGGTGGCAAAGAGTTGGACACGACTGAACGACTTAGCACTTAGCACGCAGTGAGACCTGTGTCTTCTTCAGGACTGTCCTCATCCCTGTGCAGCCCACAGACCCCCATTACCCTCCAGCCCCTCTGAGCAATGCCCCTGTTGATTTTTGGCCGATGGAGCAGGGGCCTGGGACCAGATTGCAGCGCCTGCTTGGGGATGGGGGTGGAAGTGGGGGATGGTGGGTTCTCATTCAGATGGAAGACAAACACTGTAAGGGGAGAGAGATGAGAAACTCCAGCTCTTCACCCAGATTTACACATGTAAGCAGACACTAGTCTAGTATGTGACACACTCCAGGAAATGATGAGCACTTGGTACCTATGTTATGGTAAATAAAGAGTTTTCCAATTCTTTCTGCTTTAGTTCGTTGTTTAAAATTCTGACTGTACTCTGTACTATTGAAACCAAAAGGCCTTTGAAAGGAAAGAGCATGGTCTAGAATCTTAGGTGGGCAATCCCTCATGGACCTGTTAACCCAACCTCCCTTCCCATTTTGCAGATGAGGAGACTGAGGCCTTAAGACGGGATGGACTTGCTCAGAGTCATGCAGGAAGAGGAGGTGTCGTGGCCACAGGATTGTGGATGGCTACAGAGCAGGATTCACCAGCAGGTTCAGGGAGAACAGACTGGTGGGAGGGAGGCCAAGACACTGTTGGTTGGAGGCTGGCTTGAGTCTGGGACAAGAGTCGATATGACGTATGGTGCTCGAGGACTCGTGGGGTGACGAGGACACTGTGGCCTGGCTTGTGTCTCTATAACCTAAAATTTGTCAGGCACTCTCTGTGTAGCTTGGGTTAACTCACTGATGCCTCTCATAACTCTGGAAAGTAGATATAATTATTACCCCATTGTTTGGAAGGGGAAACCAAGGCCCACGGTGTAAGGGTCGCGTAGCTCGGAAATGGTATAGGCTTGATGTAACTCAGGAGCACTAACCACAGCAGATTCTGCCTTCTATCTTCCTGGAACTTTCCCTGTAGGCCCTGAATGGAGGGGCCAAAACATGCCCGTAGACATGACCCAAGAAGGTAAAACCCTACCTTAAGCTCAAAATAGAAGAGGGGAGTGACTTAATTAATGTTGGTACACTCATACCCCAGAAGAGATGGTAAGAACAAAGAATGCTTTGAAGAATATTTAATGAGGTGAGAAAATGCTTACAACATATCAAGCAGAAAAAACAGAATGTGCAACTGTCACCATAGTTTTATATTATGTTTGTTTAAAAATATAAACAGAATCAAAGGAGTGGGAGGTGGTGCTGTAGATTCTTGAGGCAAATGAGCTAATATCTGTGAATCCTCAAATTGTAAACAGCCACCACTGTAGCAGAAGCCTTTCACATGGTTGAATATATCCTAGAAATCTATATCTGGGGGTGTCTATTGCTGCATAACAAATTCTTCCAAAACCCAGTGGTTTAATCAACAAACATTTATCATCTTAAAATTCCCGTAGAGTGGGAATCTGGGCACAGCTTAGCGGCTCAGGGTTTCTCACAGGCTCCAATCAAAGTGTTGCCCAAGGACTTCTCCGGTGGCCCAGTGGTTAAGACTTCACCTCCCAATGCAGGAGGGTCAAGTTTCATCCTTGTTCAGGGACCTAAGATCCTGCATGCCTTGGGGCCAAAAAGAAAAAACAAACATGAAACAGAAGCAATATTGTAACTAATTCAATAAAGTCTTAAACATGGTCCACACAGACAACAACAAAAACCCAAGCAAATGAAAAAAAAAACAAACAAAAAAACAGCCCCCAAATCTCAAAGTGTTGGCTGGAGCTGCAATCATCCGAAGGCTGAAATGGGGGATCTGCTCCCAAGCTCACATGTATGGCTGCCTGTGGGCCTCAGAATGTCCACTCCCAAGCTTATTCACCAGGTCATTGGCAGAACTGAGTGTCTGGAGGGCTGCTGGCCTGAGGACCTCAGGTTCTTACAGGCTATTTGGTACAGGTATTATCTCCTTGCCACGTGGGCCTTGCCATAGGGCTGTTGGACATGGCAGCTGGCTTCGCTCAGAACAAGCAAGCTAGAAAGTGAAAAAGGTGAGTGATCAGAAGCCACCGTCTTTTTGGAACTTAATTTCAGAAATGACATCCTGTCAGTTTTACTATATTCTGTTGAGTAGAGGCAAGTTACTAGATCCAGCCCACATTCAAGAGGAGAGGATGTCACAAAGGCATAAAAACCAGAAGGTGGGGCCTTCCCTGGTGGTTCAGTGGATGAGAATCTGCCTGCCAGTGCAGGGGACACAGGTTCGATCCCTGGCCCAGGAAGATTCCACATGCTATGGAGCAACTAAGCCCGTGTGCCACAACCTCTGAGCCTGTACTCTAGAGCCTGCGCTCTACAAGAGAAGCCATTGCAAGGAGAATTCTGTGCACTTCAGTGAAGAGGAGCCCCCATTTGCCAGAACTAGAGAAAGTCAGCGTGCAGCAACGAAGACCCACTGCAGCCAAAAACAAAAACAAAAAAAACAATAGGCAGGATCGTTGGGAGAATATTCATTTTTGAGGTTGTTCATCACACTGGGTGAGAACTAGTACTTTCTTGGATCCCTTCTTTTTTCTTTTATCATCAGCACTAACCCACTCCAGTGTTCTTGCCTGGAGAATCCCAGGGACGGTGGAGCCTGGTGGGCTGCCATCTATGGGGTTGCACAGAATCAGACACGACTGAAGCAACTTAGCAGCAGCAGCACTAGCAGCTGGCTTCCCTTGGGGAGACTATTTGTTTTTAGGAGGAAACAATTTTGACCCCTTGACGACAGCAGTAATGCCCCCAGCAGTAGGCAGAGATAATCTGGTAGGTTTGAGGCTGCAGCGAGGCTAGAGACACTCAGCCTCATGTTAGCCTTACAGCAAACACAATGCAGACGCTCACTCCTCGGGAACGACCTTTGAAGTGACTCATGAACAGTCAGTGCTGAAATAGCAAGTATGTGCAAGCCAAGAGTCTCCTATGCTTTGAAAAGTAATCACTCACTGGAGGACTGAATGTAAACTCCATAAAAATTCTTTCAGCTGTTTTATTTTTTTCTGATATTCACCTCAGCAGGTAAAGAATCTGCCTGCAATGCAGGGGGCGCTGGTTAGAATCCCCAGATCAGGAAGATCCTCTGGAGGAGGACGTGGCAACCCACTCCAGTATTCTTGTCTGGAGAATCCCATGGACAGAGGAGCTCTGTGGGGTACAGTCCATGGGGTTGCAGAGTCAGACACGACTGAAGTGACCAAGCACTGCACACAACACAGTGAGTTGAATGGTAGCACTTGAAAAGATAAGTTCACCTAGAACCTGCAAATGTGCCCTTAGGGTTTTGCAGATATAATTAAATTAATAATCTCAAAATGAAATGATCTTGGATTGTCCAGGTGGGCCCTAAATGCAAAGACCAATAAGAGGAGACCACTGTAACAGGAAGAGAAGACACAAAGAAGGTCATATGAAGACAGAGGCAGAGATTGGAGTCAGGTAGCCCCCAACCAGAAAGCATGTGGAGTCACCAGAAGCTGGAAGAGGCCAAGAAGGCTTCTCCCCGTGGAACTTCAGAAGGAACTCGCAGAGCTGTGGGGAGGCTGTTGCTGTCTTCCAGGTAAGTGGTGGTGGTGACCACAGCCAGCGGGGTAGCAGGGAGGTGGTAAGATGAGGTCTGATTCAGGGTGTGCTTTACAGGTAGCGATGATGGGATGTGCTCATGGATTGGACATGGGGAAAGGGAGGACAGAAGGGTGGTGATGCAGCTTGAGACCTGAGCTGCGGGTGGTTGGTAGTACCGAAGACCAAGAAAGATTGCGAGAGGAGCAGTTTGGAGTGGGTATGTTGGGGAAAGGGAGACCAGGAGACCTGTTTTGGCCAGGTCAAGTTTGAGATGCCTACTTGTCATCTAACTGAATAGAAAACAGTTTGGCAATTAGGGGAATGGTCAAAACTAGGTGTATAGGAAATTCCCTGGCAGTCCAGTGGTTAGGACTCTGGACTCACACTGCTGAGGGCCTGAGTTTGATCCCTGGCTGGGGAACCAAGATCCTACAAGCCACAGAGCACAGCCGGAAAAAAAAAAAAAAAAAGGCTGAGTATATAAATTTGGAGGCCAGCAGTATAAAGGTGTGTGGCTGGACGTGTTGGGGATCAGATGAAATAATCTATGAAGGCCCTTGCCGCTATGCCTCTATGAGGTCCTCCTCTTCTCAATCCCCAGAGCTCTCTCAGCCTGGCGCTCCTTCCCTCTTGCATGCCCAGAATCTGCCCCCAAACTTCCTCATCAAATGCTTCATTCTCCAGGAAGCCTCATATGACCTTCCAAGATAAAAATGACCCCTCAGGCTCCTCGTCACACTCACGGGCCTTTCACCAGCATCTATCGTTTTCCTTCTTCTGTGACTGACTGTGCCTTCCTATCTTTTTAGCCCCTCAGTGGCAGCAACCAGTCAGGTCCATCATGAGTACATTTAAACAGCGAGAGGTAGTAGAGCATGATGGTTACAGAGTTTGAGCTCCAGGGCCAGACAGGACTGGGTTCACATTCCAGCTCCACAACCGGCTCCACACGTCTTCAAGCCTCAGCTTTCTTACCTGAAAAACGGGAATTGAAAAAAGTACCCACCCGCAATCCACCCAATGTATACGTGTGTATGTGAATACATATCCACGCGTGCATATGTGTGCTGTTGCTCAGCCACGTCTGACTCTTGGTGACCCCATGGACTGTAGCCTGCCAGGCTCCTCAGTCCACGGGATTATCCTGGCAAGAATACTGGAGTGAGTTGCCATTTCCTCCTCCAGGGGGTCTTCCCGACCCAGGGATTGAGACTGTGTCTCCTGTGGCTCCTGTGTTAGCAGGTGGATTCTTTACCACTGAGCCATCTGGGAAGCCCATACATATTTATATGTACATGTAAATGTGATATACATTATATATAATAGAAAAGCATATGTTTATCAAAAGACACAAATGAGAGATTTTATATCAGCAATATTTATAATGGTAGAAAACTGGAAACAATCAAAAGGCCCCATCAAGACTATAACCTATAAATTGTGGAATATTTTATACCAGATAATGCTACACAGTAACAGGAATGAACAAACTATCAACACAACTCTCTGGAATAGTGTGACTAAGCTTCACAAACATAATGCTGGGCCACAGAAGCCAGAGACAAAAGGGAAGACAATCTAAGATCCATTTATCTAAAGTTAAAAAGTAGAAAAAAAATTAATCTATGTTGTTAAAAGTCAGGGTAGTGGTCACAGTTGGAGGACAGCACCTGGAAGGGGACAGGGGGCCTTCTTGGTGGGGGGCTGACACTGTTCCGTTTCTTGATCTTTGTGGTGGTTACATGAATGTATTCACTGTATGAAACACTGAATGGTATGTTTTTGATTTGTGCGCTTTCCTGTTATGTCTGATGTACTTCGACAGAAAGAGGGTGGGGGGCTTCTCTGGTGGCTCAGTGGTAAGGAATCCATCTGCCAATGCAGGAGACATGGGTCAAATGCCTGATCCGGGACGATCCCATATGCCACGGAGCAACTGAACCTGTGCGCCACAGCTATTGAGTCTGTGCTCTGGAGCCCATGAGCCGCAACTACTGAAGTGTGAGTGTCCTAGAGCTCATGTCCTGCAACAGGAGAAGCCGCCGCAATGAGACGCCTGTGCACGGCAACTAGAGAGTAGCTCCCAGCTGCCACAACTAGAGAAAACCCCGTGCAGCAGTGAAGATCCAGCACAGCCAAAAATAAATAAAATTATATATTCGAGAAAAAGAGGGTGGCTATAAGGAGCACACGCAGTCCCTGGCACACAGTAAATGATCGACAAGTTACCACGAAGTGAAAGTGAAAGTCGCGTCTGACTCTTTGCGACCCCACGGACTATACAGCCCATGGAATTCTCCAGGCCAGAACACTGGACTGGGAAGCCTTTCCCATCTCCAGGGGATCTTCCCAACCCAGGGATCAAACCCAGGTCTCCTGCATTGCAGGCGGATTCCTTACCAGCTGAGCCACAAGGAAAGCCCAATTTACCACAAAGGAATGAATGAAAGAACCATGCCTTGTCCCCGGGTGAAACCATTAACAATCAGAACCATGGACAGATCAGAGTCTGCATTCAAGGATGGTTGGAGGAAAAGGAAGAGCTCTCTGATCCGAAACTGGGGACTCCAGGCAGAAGACAAGCTAAGACCTTTCCTCTGAGACAGTGGTTCCCTGCCTTCCGAGGGACACTCCTATCATGCAGAAAGGAGAACATTCCTAGGGGATCATGGATGTTTGTGTGTGTGTTCATGCAGAATTTTATTCCGTTTTGAAAGGTCTTCAGCCCCTTGTTTTTCTAAGCCAGTGAACGCGGAAATCTCCCTAGAGAGGCCAGGCCTGGATCCAGGACATCCCCAGCTTGCTCAGGCTCTTGCAGGCTTTTCTCACTCTCTTGGGCTTGTATTTATCTAGTTAGTGGAGAAACGGAAGAGACTCGAGGCAGGGTAAAAATAACCCAGGAGAGAAGATCTTTCAGTCATGCCTAAGCTCCAGGAAGCAAGGCATATTTTGTACCAATTTAATGAGCTGTTTCATCTGGTAGCGATTTCCCTGTTACTGGGAGTATCCACACAGAGGGTGCACAAAAACCTGCCAGGGTACTGCAAGGAGGATTCCTACAACACGAAAAACTTGCCCAGGTGACTGCTGAGGGCACACCAAGTCTAAAATTCTGTTACTTAATTCAACACAAAATCTCCTTGAATGCATGAACTGCTTCTCTCTGCACTGCCCCTCTTGCAAGTATGTTGCCTTTTCCCTAAGCCTTAAAATATTGCATGCTCCATAGGAAATCTGAAAAGCAAGGGGGAAATTTTGCATACCATTCACTGAATACTACTCAGCAATAGAAAGGAATGAATTATAGATGCATGAACCAGGGTGGATGGATCTCCAAGGGCATTATGCTGAGTGGAAAAAGACGATCTCAAAAGACCACCTACTGTAAGATTCCACTATATAACATTCTCAAAATGACAAAATTAGAGAAGTGGAGAACAGATTAGTGGTAGCAAAAGGTTAGGGATGGTAGGTGGAAGGGTTGGGGTGACTATAAAGGGTGGCATCTTTGGGGTATGGAACAGTTCTGTATCTTCCATGTGGTGAATACACAAAACTACACGTGTGATAAAAAGATATAGACTTATACACGCACTTTATAGCAATGACGATTTTCTGATTTTGATACTGTACTAAGTCATGTAAAGGGCTTCCCTGGTGACTCAGACAGTAAAGAATCCGCTTACAGTGCAGGAGACCTGGGTTCCATCCCTGGGTTGGGAAGATCCCCTGGAGAAGGTTATGGCAACCCACTCCATTCTTGTCTGGAGAATCCCCATGGACAGAGGAGCCTGATGGGATACAGTCCATGGGGTCGAAAAGAGTCAGACACGACTGAGTGACTAAGCACATCACATAAGTCTTGTAAGGACCTTTCTGGACTGCCTTTGTAATTTCTTGTGACTGTATACCTTTCAAAAAAATTTTTAAGAGCATAGCAATTTCCACCTTTAACATTTTAGCATATTTCTTCAATATGCTAAAATTCAAATTCAATTTAAAATATAAATTATTTTCCTCAGTTCAGTTCAGTCACTCACTCGTGTCTGACTCTTTGCGACCCCATAAATCGCAGCATGCCAGGCCTCCCTGTTCATCACCATCTCTTGGAGTTCACTCAGACTCATGTCTATCGAGTCCGTGATGCCATCCAGCCATCTCATCCTCAGTCGTCCCCTTCTCCTCCTGCCCCCAATCCCTCCCAGCATCAGAGTCTTTTCCAATGAGTCAACTCTTCGCATGAGGTGGCCAAAGTACTGGAGTTTCAGCTTTAGCATCATTCCTTCCAAAGAAATCCCAGGGCTGATCTCCTTCAGAATGGACTGGTTGGATCTCCTTACAGTCCAAGGGACTCTCAAGAGTCTTCTCCAACACCACAGTTCAAAAGCATCAATTCTTCAGCGCTCAGCCTTCTTCACAGTCCAACTCTCACATCCATACATGACTGCTGGAAAAACTATAGCCTTGACTAGACGGANTTCCAAAGAAATCCCAGGGCTGATCTCCTTCAGAATGGACTGGTTGGATCTCCTTACAGTCCAAGGAACTTTCAAGAGTCTTGATGGTGTAAGACAAGAGAAAGAATAGGCAGAGATAGAGAGACAGCAAAATGCCACAAAGCTAAAAAATGATAAACTAGGTCAGAGTTAGAGAGACGCAAAATAATTTTAAAAAGATCACGCTGACCTAAAAAGTTAAAGATATTACATTCTTTGTTTTTGCTATTTGCTTGGAGTTTAAACACTGACAGAACTGAAAGCCCCAACTCATCCCCCCCAAATCTATGTTGCCAGATTCAAAGCCTTTTGATCTGTGATAAGAATCTCTAGTGTAGAGGGCAGCAAAGTCCCCCTGTGCTCTCAGCTGTAGGGTCTTCTGTAATGAAGTGCTATATTTATGTTCCACTCTGAAGAATTTAAGTCTCAGAGACCTCTTGGAAATCCAGTCTGAATAACAACTTGCCCTGGGCCACTAGCTAGCTCCATCATTTTTAATGTCTTTTGTCTAAAACATTATGCCTCAGTGAATTTTGCCAAATTAAAATGATACCATAATAGTCATTTTACTTGCTTTCATTTATTTGAACTTTGAAACAGAAGCAATGGTGAAAGGAAGGCAAACATAAATCCCCTCCAACAAAAGTTTGGGTATCTTTCCTTTTTACTAAAGGAAAACATTGAATATAGGACACCACTCAGAGAAGAGATACATTATAATCTTTCCCAAGGAAACTATCATTGGAAGTCTAATATTCAAGGAGGTCTTTGAGATAATAGCTAACTAGAAAAAAGATACAAAAGACGAAATCAAGGATATTATGTAAAAAGATCAGTATTTTCTAGGGAAGTTTTCTTAGGCCATTTTCTGAAATCTAAAGTCTGTAAGTCACTTATTTAAGTCTATCTTATAAATGCCCATTTGGTTTTCTACCTTCCAAAAACACTGAAAGTTAATTTATTTTTTAAACAATTAATTTATTTGCCTGCATCAGTCTTAGCTGCAGCACGCAGGATCTTTAGTTGTAACATGTGTGATCTAATTCCCTTATCAGGGATTGAACTCAGGTCTCCTGCATTGGGAGTGCAGAGTCTTAGCCACTGGACCACAAGGGAAGTCCCTGAAAGATAATTCTTCTTCATGTCTCTCAAATTTCTACTTACATTTGAAGCATTAACTGCCTCTCTTATAGACTATCTTTTCAAGGATGTCTCTACAGAGGAAGATAGAATGCCTCCCTCCAAAGCAAAGGGCAGATATACTTATTGCCCATTACAAAAGATTCAGGTTCCCTAAGCTTAGGTTCTACTCCTGTAATGCCACCTTATACAGACTCAGATGTCACCTAGTCTTCTTTGTGTCTCTCTGGGAAAAGGGAGGCTCTAGGAGCTGGTGCAAATTCTTCCGCTCTGGCTATTTCTGTTGCTGTAAGTAACTGTCTATCCTTTGACTCTGACCCAGGAATACTATGTCCTCTGCAAGAACTTATGATCCTTGTTAGCTTGCAAGTAGGATAAAATCTCAAATCATTCACAGCTCTTGACATGAAAATAAAAGTTTACTTTAAACTCGGTTGTTTCACTGCCCAACAAACCTTTTAGTTAAACAGTGTAATAGCATAATAAACTAAATAAGTAACACTTCAGTAATAATGCACTGGTTGTAAGGCACCTTGGTGACCTGGAAGAACATAAGCAGTGCTAAAAAAAAAAAATCTTATATGAATGGAAGTGATCAAAAGACCAAAAGAATTTAACACTTCTTCATGTTTCAAAGGAGAAGGCAATGGCATCCCACTCCAGCACTCTTGCCTGGAAAATCCCATGGATAGAGGAGCCTGGTAGGCTGCAGTCCATGGGGTCGCCAAGAGTTGGACACGACTGCGCGACTTCCCTTTCACTTTTCACTTTCATGCATTGGAGAAGGAAATGGCAACCCACTCCAGTGTTCTTGCCTGGAGAATCCCAGGGATGGGGGAGCCTGGTGGGCTGCCACCTATGGGGTTGCAGAGTCGGACACGACTGAGGTGACTTAGCAGCAGCAGCAGCATGTTTCAAATGGCTATCTGGTAATACTTGTCAACATTTCTAATTTAGATCAGATACCTTACTGACACTGATATTACACTGGTATTATAAAAACTGGAACAAAGGAAGTAGTCTAATAATTTTTCTAAAATTTATGACATGAAGCAAAAAGTTTGACAATAGAAGAAATCAAAATTTTTAATTTGAGAAAGGGATTTGGAAAAGACAGGAAGTATATGGGATTTTTAATTGAAATACAGTTGCTTTATAACATTGTGTTAATTTCTGCTGTTCAGCAAAGTGATTCGGTTATGCATATATATGTTCCTTTTTAAAATATTCTTTTCCATTATGGTTTATCTCAGGATACTGAACACAGTTCTCTGTGGATACAGTAAGACCTTGCTGCTTATCTATTCCATATATAAAAGCCTACATCTGCTAACCCCGACCCTCCACTCCTTTCCCCCACAACCCCTCCTCTTTGGCAACCACCAATCTGTTCTTCACATCCATGATTCTGTTATGTTTCATAGATAGGTTCGCTTGTGTCACATTTTAGATTCCACATATAAGTAATATTATATGGAATCTGTCTTTCTCTTTCTGACTTAGTATAATAATCTCTGGTTGCATCCATGTTGCTGAAAATTGCACTATTTCATTCTTTTGTATGGCTGAGTAGTATTCCACTCTACATGTGTACCACATCTTCTTTATCCATTCATCTGTTGAAGGACATTTAAGCTGTTTCCATGTCTTCACAATTGTGAATAGTGATGCTATGAACATAGTGGTACATGGGTATTGTTGAATTATAGCTCTGTCTAGATATAGTTAAAGATTGCTGGGTCATATGAGAAAGCTATTTTTAGTTATCTGAAGAACTTCTATACTGTTTTCCACAGTGACTATACCAAATTACAAAGTAATATATGGTTTTTAAAAGCATACACAATATTATAATATAAATGTATACTTTTAAAAAAACAAAACCTCTACAAGTTCAAATACAAACGACAGAACATAGAGCTGCACGTCTACGAGGATAGCAAGGGAATAGCAGTAATTCCCAGAGGACACAGAAAAGGCAAAAGAATAAAGCAGCCTAGGGTTTAGGGAGGGTGTCAAAAGGATGGCAGAATAGGGTGACTCTGACCTCATCTCCTCTCACAAGGGTACCCAAATTACATCTATTTACAGAGCAACTATCTATGAGGACAATCTGAGGACTAACAGAAAAGATTTCTACAACTGAAGATAAAAAGAAGGAACTATGAGGCAGTAGGAGGGACAGAGATGCAACACAGTTAATACCCATACACCTAGGAGGGTGACCCATAAACAGAAGAATCATCACAATTACAAAATTCTCCCAAAGGAGTGAGGTGCCCAAGCCCCACACCAGGCTCCCCAGCCTGGGGATCCTGCACTAACTGAGAAGGGAAGACAAGCCCCCAGAACATCTGGCCAGCTGGGCTTCTTTACAGTAGTCAGGTGAAATTTCACACACTATGGGTCCAGTACAGAGGAAGTAATTTCAAATGAGCCTGAGTCAGATCTACTTGGTAATCTTGGAGAACATTCTAGAAAGGTGGGAGGTAAATGGAATTTCTGCTGGAAACACAGATGCTGGCAGCAGTCATTTTTTAGGAGCTAATTTTATCATGAGGACAGTGGTGCTTGCCAGCACTACTGTGGAGACCTTCCTCTACCATATTAGTGCCAGGGGCTTTAACACCCACTAGTGGGCCAGCACCAGACCCTATCCTCCTGGGACACCCAGTCACACCAGGATCCTGCCCTGCCTGTGAGCAGACCATCTCCAGTCCCAGGANCTACTGTGGAGACCTTCCTCTACCATATTAGTGCCAGGGGCTTTAACACCCACTAGTGGGCCAGCACCAGACCCTATCCTCCTGGGACACCCAGTCACACCAGGATCCTGCCCTGCCTGTGAGCAGACCATCTCCAGTCCCAGGATATCCTGAGCTTCATAGCTAGCCAGCTTAGAACCCAACTGCACATACCAGCAGGCCAGCAGCTACTCATCAGAGAGGGACTGGCTGGCAACTGATCTGGGGACAGCTCTGTCTCCTAGTGTACCAGCAGCAGTCGGCCTCACCAAAATAGAGGGACCTGTGCAGCCCACATAGGGGTCACACCCTAAAGCATGTATTAATAGCTCTAGTGACTAGAGGGGAGTGTACTGCTGGGCCCCACAGAACGTCACCTACAAAAGGCTACTTCTCCAAAATCACTCAATACAATTGACCTGTACTGTCAATTGTACTGACACAGAGGAAAAACAAAACAAAAAATAGCAAAATATGCAAAATGAGGAAACAGAGGAGTATGTTCCAAACAAAGGAATAAGACAAAACCTAAGAAACAGAATTAAACAAAGGGGAGATAAGTAGTCTACTCAATAGGGAGTTAGGTAATAATCATAAAGATGCTCAATGAACTCAGGAACAGAATGGAGGAACAGTGAAAATTTTAACAGAGATAAAATATAATGAAAAGAACACAATGAATAATAATATCCAAACTAAGTGTATATAGTTACAAACTTCTATTCCTCAAAGACATTCTAAACAGAGGAATTATTCTTTAAAAGCAACAGCATAGAAAAATTAAATAGATATTTGGTAGGCATGTCATGGGCTTCCCTGGTAGCTCAGCTGGTAAAGAATCCACCTGCAATGCCAAAGACCCCAGCTTGATTCCTGGGTCAAGAAGATCCCCTGCAGAAGGGATATGCTACCCATTTCAGTATTCTTGGGTTTCCCTGGTGGCTCAGTCAGTAAAGAATTAGCCTGCAATGTGGGAGGCCTGGGTTTGATCCCTGGCTTGGGAAGATCCCCTAGAAGAGGCCATAGCAACCCACTCCAGTATTCTAGCCTGGAGAATCCCCATGGACAGAGGAGCCTGGAGGGCTACAGTCCATGGGGTCANAAGAATTAGCCTGCAATGTGGGAGGCCTGGGTTTGATCCCTGGCTTGGGAAGATCCCCTAGAAGAGGCCATAGCAACCCACTCCAGTATTCTAGCCTGGAGAATCCCCATGGACAGAGGAGCCTGGAGGGCTACAGTCCATGGGGTCACAAAGAGTCGGACATGACTGAGCGACAAGCACAGCACAGCAGTAGGCATGTCAAAACAGAGGATATATAAATGGACAATACATATATAAAAAAGTGTTCAATACAGCATCAAAGAAATAAAATCACAATGAAATTCTCTCAAAAAAAAAAACCCACCAGATGCTGGCAAGAATGAGAAGAAACTAGAATTTTCATACATTACAAGTGGAAGAGTAAATTGATGCAATCACTACAGAAAAGTTTTGATAGCATTTACTAACAAGAACATACACATATTCCATATCCTAATAATTTCACCCTAGATATAATGCAACTAGAAATCTGTACATTTGCACAACAAAAAAACTATATGCATGAATATTGATGGCATAATTATTCATAATACTTATGCAATAAAATATAGCAATAAAAATGAACTAATGAGACAGAAGAAAATGATGAAGCTCTCAAACTATAATATGAGTGAAAGAAGATAGCACAAATCATGCTGAACTAATCTATGGTGTTAGAAGCCTTTTGGGTTGAAGTGAGGAGTAGTGAATGGGAGAGAATTTGATATAAGTTCTAGGGTACTAATAATACTTTATATCCAGTTACCTATATAAATACACTCATGTGATTATATAAATGCATTCACTTTAGAAAGTGCATAGATCTTATAGTTTATTCATTTTTCTATATATATTTCAGGAAGAAGTTTATTAAAAAATAGAATATATAAAAAAGTTAAGGGGAAAAAATTATAAATAAAGACTACAAAAAAGGGAGAAAAGAACTGGACTTGAGAGACAAGAGCATTCCCTATGTTAATTAACCTGCAAGTATTTTTAAAGAATGGTTCTCAATGAGAGAATCTCTATTCTGGACCTGTATTACTTACTTGCCAATTCAGTACTATTCATATTAAAGCAAAGCAAATCATAAAATATTATGTCATGAAGCCACCGAGAAGATATAGCCATTGACTGCAAGTTACTCTTTCACAGTGTTCTTTTTCAATATTAACCCTACTTATATATTCAAAATATTCACTGAGAAACTCCTAGGCATATTTAATTTACCCAGCAATGTACTGAGCTCTTTGATACTACAATGCAAAAGCGTAAGATAAACCTTTCACAGTGCTAACAGTCTAATAGAGAAGACACATTAAAAGAAGCTGTTATTATTATATGCCGTGCCAAGCAGCATGGAATGAACAAAGTAGCACAAAAACAGTCAGGGAAATCTAACTCAGTTTAGTAGGATTAGTGACAGTTTAGAGTTAGGTTACTCTCACAGAAATCATTCAGTATATTCTTTAATTTCACAAATGAAGAGAGACTAAAACGTGTGTATAAGCTCAAGTAGTTAGACCTGAAAAATGAATTGATGAAAAACTGATAATATGGGAATTGAGGCCAAAGAGGCAGTGGAGTATTCAGATGATAGCACATATAAAGGCCTAGGGACAAGAATGAGCACAACGCTTTAGAGATTACATGGCCCTGAAGAACAATAAAAGACAAAATCTCTGTCCTATATAAGAGTTCATTCTTAGAAAGAAAAAACATGTTCTAAATAAAACTAAATCCAACTCTGTTTATTTGCAGATATGTGAGAAAATAAAGAATGGCAGACTGTCAGAAAGGGAAAATTGGAAGATGGTTTACAGATTTGCAAAACCTAACAAAGGGATACTGGAAGTTCAAGCCATAGGTCTTCAGATTCTTTCTCAATATGAAGTTCAATGTTCTAGACTCTATATAAAGGTACTGTATTTTATACAAATGCTATTCTTGAAAACAACATAAAGTTGAAACAGAATTTATATGAATTATATGTTAAGTGTATATCAGAGCTTAAAAAATTAAAAATTTCTGAAGCTATCATATTATTGCAACCAGTCTTCCATGGTCCTAGATCTGCTACCAGTTCAGANGCTATTCTTGAAAACAACATAAAGTTGAAACAGAATTTATATGAATTATATGTTAAGTGTATATCAGAGCTTAAAAAATTAAAAATTTCTGAAGCTATCATATTATTGCAACCAGTCTTCCATGGTCCTAGATCTGCTACCAGTTCAGATGTCACTTTACATATAAAACTTAGTTCCTCTGGCCATCAGTTATCTCATTTATTACATGGAAAGAATAAAATATATTTTCTCTAAATTTTTTTTTAATCTTTAAAATTCTATGACGCGAAGCTTAAATTATTGGACATCACCATTACTAAGGAAGTCATACTCGAATCTATGCCAAGTAATTAAAATTTGAAAAATACATATATTTTTATAAACTGGAAGTAAATAACTAACTACAGGAGCAAATGGACACATGTACCTCATCAAGGAATATATAGCTTAGGGCAAGCAATCTATGACATTTCCTTTCCTTACTAAGTTTAAAGTTGATTTTAAAAATAAAAACAGAAGCACTACTTCTACATTCTTAAGAAACACAACTTTCAAACAAAAAACAGGTTTAGCTAATTAAATGTGTCATTTTGTTTTCATTATTTTATGTTCTAATGATCTCAAAAGTTTTGAAATGGAAAACAAGACGCAAGGAAAAGGAAACAAAGGCAAAATGCCCCAAGCAAGCTTAATGCCAACACATTCTTTCCAGTATATGACATGTTCTCCTTAAGACCCACATCACTCTCCAGATATAATCAGTTCTGGACAAGAGTAATTATTCTAAATTCATGCTCTTCAAACCATATGCTCCATATTCAATCAACAAACATCTTGTCCTAAGCATATGGCATCCTACAATTTTACAATTTATGCTTGCTAAATAATAATATTATTTTCTGAGACTGCAATTAAGTTCCTTCTTAAAAACTAAATTGATCACAGGAGTAATAATGTTTTTTAGAATTACTGTCTACCCTACAGACACTTAATTATATAAAGAAGCAACATGAAACACAGGCATCTGGATCTCAGATTTGAATTTTAAAAGTCAAGCATAAAACTTCTGAGTAGTATACTCAGGAATATGAAGTCTGAGAGCAACTATAACAAAATCTTAAGTTTCTTTTTTTAAAATAAACTTTTCTCAAAATGGTAGAGCTCCAGTAAACATTTTATCTGGAGTATTTATTCTCCCTCAACTCAGTATTAAGTATAGACAAGGTGGTAAGTATCACTCGATATATCACTGGGAGAGTTCCATTTCTCACTTCTTATTCATAGAAAAGAAGTTAAACAGAATACTCTCAAAGAGGGTACTGTGGTTCTTCTGTTATTTATATTACAAATGATTGATATAACTTAAACTGATTGCAGAAGCCAAGTCTATTCTGAATCCTCTATCACTTTTAAAAGTTGCTCTTAAAATAATGGCACTATGGAAAGCACTATGGAATGGCACTGTGGAAAGCAATTTGGGTCTCAAGACCCAAATTATGGGCCAAGACGTCACTAACTGCTTGAGCTTGGATTGGTCACATAGTCTGTCCTCATCTGTGAAATTAGGGAATGTACTAAATGACTCTGGGTAAAGTCTTCTGAAAGTGAAGTCACTCAGTCGTGTCCGACTCTCTGCGACTCCATGGACTGTGGCCTACCAGGCTCCTCCATCCATGGGATTTCCAGGCAAGAGTGCTGGAGTGGATTGCCATTTCCTTCTCCTGGGGATCTTCCCGATCCAGGAATCGAACCCAGGTCTCCCACATTGCAGGTAGATGCTTTACCGTCTGAGCCACCAGGGAAGCCCCATAAAACATCAGCATTAACTCACTTCACCAGTCCCAGGTTTTAACAAACTTTCCCAAAAATACAGCTTTTAGTTTCAAATTCTCAATGTCAAATTATTTACTCATCTGGCTTACCAACCCTATTAAAATGTAGAGTTTTTTTTAAAAAAAGGACAATTGATTAGAGCACAATTTTTATGCCAACAAAGGTTGAAGATCTATGGCTTGGTGGACTAGCGTGGACTAGCGCAAGGCCCATGGAAGGGGGAACTAGGAAAATAATGAAGGGATAGAGCCAGGTCTGACTTTGACTTGAGGAAAGGGGGCAGGAAGGGCGGCAACCCAACTATATTTATCTCTTTTTTGGAAGATACAAAAACTCTAAATAACACACCATTAAAACTGAAAAATAATTCCCAATCACTGTCTCTTTTCCCTCAACTTTCAATCACCCCTCAATTTATTGCAATCTAGTAGCGAGCCACAGAACCCCACTCTCTTCTTAGGACCTCATGACCTTCCAGGTACTAAGCACTTGATATCCCTGTGGTCTCTATACTGCTCCTGGCTTCACTATTTACTTCCTGTGTGATCTTGGTGAAGTCCATCACTAAATTTCTGAACTAAGTTTCTTCACCTATACAATGAAGATAACCATATAAAGGAGGCTGTAAGAAATTATTAACATGTGTTAATGCACTTCAAACAATGGCTGACACACTAAATACTCAACTGGTGGTAACTAATATATTATTTCTAATTACTTTCTCCCTGGAATCTTCCCTCATTTTAAATGTCACCACTTTTTTGAGTTCTCTTCCCCTCTCTCTTGCCATTCTTCAGTCTCCTGCCACTTTTGCCAACAATTCAACCTCTGAATGGTGGTGTGTCCCCAGGATCCCTTCTTTCCTCACTAGCATGTTAAAACCTCCCTGATCATTCACAAATACAACACAAATGTATTATAATCTTACCTGTTACACTGCTGCACTTCCCTGTGCACCTTGAGCTCTATGCTGCTGCTGCTGCTGCTGCTGCTGCTAAGTTGCTTCATTTGTGTCCGACTCTGTGCAACCCCATAGACGGCAGCCCACTAGGCTCCCCCATCCCTGGGATTCTCCAGGCAAGAACACTGGAAGGGGTTGCCATTTCCTTCTCCAATGCATGAAAGTGAAAAGTGAAGTGAAGTCACTCAGTTGTGTTCGACTCTTTGCAACCCCGTGGACTGCAGCCCACCAGGCTCCTCTGTCCATGGGATTTTCCAGGCAAGAGTACTGGAGTGGGGTGCCNAGGCTCCCCCATCCCTGGGATTCTCCAGGCAAGAACACTGGAAGGGGTTGCCATTTCCTTCTCCAATGCATGAAAGTGAACAGTGAAGTGAAGATGCTCAGTCGTGTTCGACTCTTCGCAACCCCGTGGACTGCAGCCCACCAGGCTCCTCTGTCCATGGGATTTTCCAGGCAAGAGTACTGGAGTGGGGTGCCATTGCCTTCTCTGTGAGCTCTATGCTGCTGCTGCTGCTGCTGCTGCTGCTAAGTCACTTCAGTCATGTCCAACTCTGTGCAACCCCATAGATGGCAGCCTACCAGGTTTCTCCATCCCTGGGATTCTCCAGGCAAGAACACTGGAGTGGGTTGCCATTTCCTTCTCCAATGCATAAAAGTGAAAAGTGAAAGTGAAGTCACTCAGTCATGTCCAACTCTTCATGACCCCATGGAGTGCAGCCTACCAGGCTCCTCGGTCCAAGGGAGTTTCCAGGCAAGAGTACCGGAGTGAGTTGTCATTGCCTTCTCCGGTGAGCTCTTAGAGTCCAATTCTCTCTTCCTCGCTGAGGTAGCCTCAGTACCCCATGCAGTGCCTGACTCAAGAAATGAATGAATGAATAAACTTTGCTCATTCTAAGTGATTTCATTCATTTCAATGGCTTCAGTCATCATCTAACTGCTGAGAACTCGCTGACCCACGTATCCAACCAAAACTCTCATCTCCAAAACCTGCAATTTAGTCCTGAAGCTAAAACAATGTGAAGAAAATAAAAAGTGATAGAAGGTGGAGGACAGAGTGTGGAGGACAGAGTAGACAGGAAGAAAAATCTCTAAAGTCCAGACAAGAGTAATCAAAATAGTTACAATGTTTAAAAAAAATCTTTTAAAGTTGAAACTCCAAATAAATCTTGAAAAAGAGCTGACAGGATTTGATAAAGAGTAACCAAAAAAGCAGTCAAGAATAACTGTTATAAATAACTTCCATTTAGAAAGACTGATTTTATTTTTGCAATTGTTTTAATTAGAAAGAAAACCTTTCCTCAAGTTTTCTACTTTTATAGTCCTGGCAAGGCAACTCAGAAAATTTTCCATTAGTGAAGTAAATGGTATATATCACTTAGAGCTTAACCAGAATTTAAACTACCACCTGTTTTCCTAAAACAAACCGTTCAACTCCAGTCATTTCAAGTGAACAGCAAACATAATACTAAGATACCCAAATCACTGACCAAAAAAAATTCCACTTCTTATATAATATCCATAATATTTATGCAGTAGGAAAAATCCCAACATCACAAATATAACTATCACTATATTTCAGAATTATAAACCAGAGGGGAAAATTCATTGCAATATGAAATATTATACTGCATAATTACTGCTTATTTATCCAGTTACAGTAATAAGTAAAGACAGGCTCCCTTATAAAATGTTTAATTAGAGTGACAATCGTGATTCATACATCAATTTTATTTTGTTGCTCTACCACAGGCCTACAGTGGACTCACTTGTGAGATGAAGTGGGAAGGGGAAGAAAGAGATTGTGACTCTGATTGTGTATGACAGGAGAGTTCTCACATTCAGCAAGAACATCTGTCAGGGAGTCACCCCTTCCCACCCCCAAAAGCCATATCTAAGTCTACTCTGCATATTTCTATTGATGGGCAAGACTTTAACTGATCCAGATTCAGTAAAAATCAGTACTCTAGAAGAGAATGGAATCTGCTATATTTCCCTGAGATCTCTTGTACTAGAATAACAAATACTTCATAAAATCAAGAATACTGTCAAAATTCAAATAAACATCTACCAGAGAAGTGCATAAACACACACAAAACAATTTTTTCCCAAAAACAGAGAGAAAGTGACACCTACCAAGAGCCTCTATAAACCACGAATGCTGCTGTCAGGCTATACTTCTAAACCTTGTTTAATAACTCTTTAGAAAAATGTTATCCCTATTTAGCAGGTGAGAGAACAGTTCAAGAGGTTAATGACTTGCCCTATGACTCTCAGCTGATAGAAGGCAGTGTTAGTATTTGAAACTAGAGCTTACCATGGCTTTCCTTAAAGCTCCACTATTTCCCTGCAATTTATTTAAAAATACAGAATTTTTACAGCATCAATATTTTAATTCTAACTTAGAAAATTACATTAGCAGAATTCAAAAAAAAAATGGTGGAAAATGTTAGAAAAAGAACCTTTCTTAAGAGCTGGACTGGATGGAGTAGATCCTCCATAAATTCCTATTAAAACAAGCTAGTGAAGGGTGGGAGGACTAACAGCTATAAATATCTCAGAACTCCGCCACAAGACAGATAAAATTTTCCATTTCAAAAAATGTTATGTTATAGTAATTAGATTCAGTATTTTTACTAGACCTACATAAGTGTAATAATGACAAAACCATTGTTTAAATAAGAGTTTTAGTTCTTCCTGTTCTGTGATGGTATCTTATCAAGGCCCAAGCATTTGGTATGAATATGTTGAAATGATGTGTAATCAACAAGGATGCTAAAGATAAATTCTTAGAGATGTGAAGCGAATGCTTCCTTCCACTGTAAACAAAATGACTGAGTCCATTTCTTGAAGAAATCAAGCTCTATTTATATTCACTCTCCTGAAATGGCACAGGCAGCCTTAGAAGGATAAGTTTATAATAAATCCCTGCATTTGGAAAACACTGTTGCTAAGCATCCTCTAACATTCAGCAGAGTTTATATAATTCATGTCTCTGCTGCATAATTAACATCTCATGTTTTCTAAAAAAGCATGGTATGCTTATCTATGCTGTTAATTTAAAATATTATAAATTTTGAGGGAATTAATAAAAGGTTATGCAACTAATTAATTAGAAAGGCAGCCTAATCCCAGGACAGATACAAACATAGACATTAAATGTCAAGATGTGTCAGAGTTGAGCTTTTAAAACAGCTTGTCTGCTTGAGATAAAACATTTCAAAATGCAGCTGCTCTTTGCTTAAAAAGGTGAACTACAAAACATTAGGCTTTTGGACAAGTCAGGACTTATCAAACCACACTCTAGCTCAAAATTAATTATACGGAAAATATAACATTCGAAAATCAGTTTCACACCCAGCATTCAACATCAAACATTGTATCTGCTCAGATAAAACAAGATCCAAGTGTTGAAAACAACACTACAGTAGTATTTCCAACTTTCTTATTCATTACAGACACAAAGTTAAAAAATATGGATAATATCCAGTAATACTAGAATAGAAGAGCAGAAAAGCTGAGAGTATACACACTGTGACTGCAAACCTTCTGTCCTCTGGCAAACCATGCACAAACATATATACTACAAGGATTTTGACCTTTTGTATTAATAAACCACAAATAATAACCTTATGATTACCAAAACAATCAGGAACATAGTTCACTTCAGTTTTATTAATTCTGAATCACTTCAGTGTATACAATGACTAGACACCCATGCACCACTTTTGTTAAAAAGGGCAGAGTTTCCCCAACTAAGAGGCAAACCATCAGGCAGCCAACGCACAAAAAGCTCTAAGAACATATATGTCCACAAGGCATAAACAAGCAGATGTTCTAGGAAACACACGTCTATATTCTTCTTTGTATTCTTCATTGTTAATCCTCAATTATTCCCTTAATTGTGGCTTTCTAGCTTTCAGAATTATTTTCATTTTACCTGTTACTTTAAATTAATTTGTATTGGAGTACTGCCGCTTTACAATGTTGTTTTAGTTTCTGCCGTAGAACAAAGTGAATCAGCTATATGTATACATATATCCCCTCTTTTTTGTTATTTCCCTCCCATTTAGATCACAGAAGAGAATTCAGTAGAGCTCCCTGTGATATACAACAGGTTCTCATTAGTTATCTGCTTTACACATAGTAGTCTATATATGTCAATCTCAATTTTCTGATTCATCCCACCCCCTCTCTCCTCTTGTTATCCACACATTTGTTTCTCTACATCTGTGTATTTTTTTCTGCTTTGCAGATAAGTTCATCTGTACTACTGTTCTAGACTCCACATATAAGTGGTATTACAAAATATTCGTCTTTCTCTTTCTGATTGACTTCATTCTATATGACAGGCTCTAGGTCCATCCATGTCTCCACAAAAGGCACAGTTTTGTTCCTTTTTATAGCGGAGTAATATTCTATTGTATGTATGTACTGTATCTTTTCATCCATTCTCTCTTGATGGACTTCTGGCTGTTTCCATGTCCTGGCTACTGTAAACAGTACTGCAATGAACATTAGGATGCATGTATCTTTTGAATTATGGTTTTCTGTGCGTATATACCCCGGAATATAGATCATTGGAAGAGGTTAGAAAGCCCAGAGATAAACAGACGCACCTACAGTCGCCTAATCTGTGATAAAGAAGGCAAGAATACACAATGAAGAAGACAGTCTCCTCTACAAATGGTGCTGGAAAAGCTGAACAGCTACATGTCAAAGAATGAAATTAGAACACTCTCAAACACCACACACAAAAATAAAGTCAAAACAGATTAAAACCTAAAATGTAAGGCCAGACACTACAAAATTCTTAGAGGAAAACATAAGTAGAACACCCTGTGACATAAATAGCAGCAAGGTATTTTTTGACTCACCTCCTAGAGTAAAAAATAAAAACAAAAATAAACAGAACCTAATTAAAAGCTAAGGAAACCATAAACAAGAGAAAAAAAACTCTCAAATGAGAGAAAATATTTGCAAATGAAGCAACTGACAAAAGATTAATCTCCAAAATATATGAATAGCTCATGCAGTTCAGTATCAAAAAACCAAAAACCCAATTAAAAAAAAATTGGTCAAAGACCTAAATAGACATTTCTCCAAACACACAGAGACGGCTCAACACCACTAATTATTAGAGAAATGCACATCAAAAGTACAATGAGGTATCACCTCACACTGGTCAGAGTGGCCATCATCAAAAAATCTATGAATAGAATTATTTTTCGCTGTAAAGTTTTATTCAAAACCATTATACACACATGCAAAATAAACCTGGACACTCATCTTCTAGAAGAAATGACACAGTGGTTCAGGACAGTAGATTACTATCACCAAAAAACTCTAGGAAGAAACTCAACACTATCAGTGCAAGAGTCAAAATTATATAACCTAAACTTTATGCAGTTATTTAAATCCATTACAGAGGAACTCCAAAAATCAGAGAGATGGGTGGCCTTGATCAGTGGTTCTCAAAGTACAGCACTGGTATCAGCTGTAACCTGAGAGAAATGCAAATTCTTGTACCTGACCTGGACCTATTAAACCAGTAGGATGCAGCCCAGCTTTGTGTCCTAATAAGCTCTACAACTAATTCTCATACATAAGTTTAACACAGGAGAAACACTGGCCTAAGTTAATAATACAAATTCTTGTTCACAAGCAAGTACAAAACTGGCTACTTCAAATCACTTGGGAAACATTACCATCACTGATTCCAGTTCCCCACTTCCTTTATTCAATCAAGTATGGAAAGGGAGCAGTATGTCAACCTAAGGCATGATAAGGTTTAAGCAACAATGACCTATGTCAGTGGCTCTCAAAGTATAGTCCCCAGACATTAGGAATTCACAGGCACTAGCCCAGACCTACTGAAACTGAAATTCTGGGAAAAGTGCACAGCCAGCCATCTTAGTAAACTGTAGTTTACTAAGTTCTCCAAGTGATTCTGATGCATAATAGTTTGAGAACCTCAACTCCAAGTGATCTGTCTGGAATTGAGAACATGTGAAATGAATTAATTCTGTAGAAGAGAATATATAATAGAGGAAGAATTAACTTGTTTACTGATGAATACATCTCCTGGAGCTGGATTTTCTGTCCTCATGGAATTTAGAGGTTAAGGTGTCTTACTTCCTTACACATGCCAGTGGGAATTCTCAAGCTGTCCAGTTAAACACAACCCAACTGGTGAACAATGAAAATGCCTCCTAAAAAGCACTAGTTTTAACCAGTGAGTGAAGTTGCTCAGTCGTGTTCAACTCTTTGCGACCCCATGGACTATAGCCCACCAGGCTCCTCTGTCTATGGGATTCTCCAGGCAAGAATATTGGAGTGGGTTGCCATTTCCTTCTCCAGGGGAATCTTCCTGATCCAGGGATTGAACCCAGGTCTCCTGCATTGCAGACAGACACTTTAACCTCTGAGCCACCAGGAAAAACTGGTTTTAACCAAGATGTAGTTAAATCCACAGTCAGAACTATACCTGATAAATCTTGTCAGTGGGAAACCCAAAATTGTCTGGAACTGTACAAAAAACAGCAGCAGCCATTTAAGGGGGCTTCCCTGGTGGCGCAATAGTAAAGAAGCCATCTTCCAATACAGGAGACACCAGAGACATGGGTTCAATCCCTGGGTCGGGAAGATCCCCTGGAGGAGGAAATGGCAACCCACTCCAGTATCCTTGCCTGGAAAATCCCATGAACGAAGAAGCCTGGAGAACTACAGTCCAGAGGGCTACAAGAGTCAGACACAACTGAGCACACATTTAAGGCACCACAAGACACTTCCTTGTCTGTCTATTGCTACCTATGATGGTAGCAATAATCACCTGGAGTTGTTCGTTTAGCACAGAGCAGGGATTTTTGAAGGTGCCAGGAAGAGATGAAACTCACCAGGTGTTTAAAGACAAAACTGAACTCAATTCTGAGATTAATAAATGTTTTTATTACTGTACCAAGAGGAGTAGGGGCTTCCCTCATAGCTCAGCTGGTAAAGAATCCACCTGCAATGCAAGAGACTCCAATTTGATCTTCCCAACTTAGGGAAGATCCCCTGGAGAAGGGGCAGGCTAGCCACTCCAGTAATTATGGGCTTCCCTGGTGGTTCAGCTGGCAAAGACTCTGCCTGCAATGCGGGAGACCTAGATTCCATCCCTGAGTTGGGAAGATTCCCTGGAGAAGGGAACAGCTACCCACTCCAGTATTCTGGCCTGGAGAATTTCATAGACTGCACAGTCCATGGGGTTGCAAAGAGTCAGACAGGACTGAGCGACTTCCACAAGAGGTGTAGAGCGGTAACTATGTCTCATTATGTCTCCTGCTTTTCACATACATTTCCCAAATACTTACTGAGCATCTATTTTGTACTAGAAATCATTAATATTGCCTCTAAATATTAAGATTTTACCATGATTCTTTTTGTAAAAAATTATGATTCTAACTTTGTAATTAAAAGCTCAATGTAATACTTACGACTGCTTCTACCTGTCCAAGGACACTTACTATATTAAAATAAAAGAGAGGGCCACCAGTTCAAACTCTTCCAGGCAGTCATTTAAAAAGACTAAGAGCCATTCAATTTTTATCCTAATAACTTCTCTAAATTTGTATTTACTTAGGAGGAAACATTAAATGTTCAATTCTTTTTACTTAGAACTAAAGATTACATAATCAAATTTACTATATGACTGAGTTTTTTCTTCCTATGCTCAATGCACATATTAGGGATGCCCTTGCAAGTTCAATAAGTAAGATATGCCCATTCTACAGCATTTGGAGAATAATTCTACTATTTTTAGTGCATACAGAGTTCGAGTTGTTTTATCTTTCCTTCTGAGTCACACTATTAACCAAATGTATAATCTACTCAAATCCTTAGTCAGAAACTATAGAACTGTTTCAATGAGAAAATGCAGTTGACTTCACAATCCAATGCAGGAGAAATTCATGACTAACAAGTTTAATTCAGGCAAACAAGTATAAAAGAGATGACAATGAAGTGTGGAAAGGCCAGGTATATGCAAGTAGCTAACGAGGTCAGGCCAGGTTTACTGTGTAATTTGGGTATTTCCATGTTATTACCCATTTATTACCCGAATTTATTTAAATTCATTCTACCCTTCCTATCTTTCCTCCCTCCCTCTCTTTTTTTTCCCATTTCTTTCTTGTTCTCTTATATCTGGGGAATGTCATATTTATAAGGGTACTTAGATATCATCTCGGAGTAGGCAATGGTACCCCACTCCAGTACTCTTGCCTGGAAAATCCCATGGACCGAGGAGCCTGGTGAGCTGCAGTCCATGGGGTCGCTAAANCCCTCTCTTTTTTTTCCCATTTCTTTCTTGTTCTCTTATATCTGGGGAATGTCATATTTATAAGGGTACTTAGATATCATCTCGGAGTAGGCAATGGTACCCCACTCCAGTACTCTTGCCTGGAAAATCCCATGGACCGAGGAGCCTGGTGAGCTGCAGTCCATGGGGTCGCTAAAAGTTGGACACAACTGAGCGACTTCACTTTCACTTTTCACTTTCATGCTTTGGAGAAGGAAATGGCAACCCACTCCAGTGTTCTTGCCTGGAGAATCCCAGGGACGGGGGAGCCTGGTGGGCTTCTGTCTACGGGGTTGCACAGAGTCGGACACGACTGAAGCGACTTAGCAGCAGCAGCAGCAGCAGATATCATCTAAATAACTCCGTTAATTTACAAATGGAAAAAACTAAGGTTTAGATAAGGTAAAGAACTTGCCCAAGACCACAAGTCTGATCTTAAAGGTATTTTCTACTAAAAATCCATTTTCTACTGTAACTCCCCACCCTGCCGCCTCTTTAGGAATATCCCTTGCAAAAACTTCTAGGACACTGTTCTTAAGCTTTATTCTCTACATAAAATTAGAGAACACTATGTAATACAACATAGGCTAGTATTTAAGACAATATGCAGAAAATCACATTATTTTCCCTACTGGACACTTCAGCTCTGAGACTAAATCATTTTTAAAATTACCTTCTCAAAATCTGATTCATTGCTAGATTAGGGGAAACAGAAGTTTAAATACCTGATGATTTGAAATCATTAAGTCATATTAACAGCAGTTAATATTTATTTATTGCTTCTATATGCCACGTACATACATCCTTTTCACGTGTACATATCTTCAAATAAGCATTCTCTCTCTAACCTACCTTCTGACCCTTTCACAACTTTTTCAATTAAATGTAACACATCAGTAGAAATTAAGTTTTCCTGCCATCTTCCTAAAGTTCTTGGGTGGGGTGGGGGTGGGGTGGTTCTACTTAGTATGTGACTAGAAAGTAGATGATCCTATTTATATCTGGTATGTGAGTTACAATATCACTTTTCCCTAGTTTTGAGTATGTATCTCACTGTATTGTTGTTTAGTCACTAAGTCATGTCTGACTCTGNGGGGGGGGGGGGGGGTGGGGTGGTTCTACTTAGTATGTGACTAGAAAGTAGATGATCCTATTTATATCTGGTATGTGAGTTACAATATCACTTTTCCCTAGTTTTGAGTATGTATCTCACTGTATTGTTGTTTAGTCACTAAGTCATGTCTGACTCTGCAACCCCCTGGACTGCAACCCACCAGGCTCCTCTGTCCATGGTAAGAATAGTGGAGTGGGTTGCCATTTCCTTCTCCAGGGGATCTACTAGACCCAGGGATTCAACCCACATCTCTAGCATTAGCAGGAGGATTCTTTACCACTGAGCCATCAGGGAAGCTCTATCCCACTGTATAGTTCTTTATAGATCTTTTTCCTCCATCAGATTGTATGTTTCTAGACAGCATGAATCCCAGAACCTTCTAGAAAGTATGAAATCTATTAGAAAGTTGAAAAAGGATGCTGAAGAATGAATCCTTGTCTAGATAAGCAAGTACAAAGTCATGCTTAAAGAGTAATCCAGACTCTTCATTGTCACCTAATGGAATGAAGGAAGCAAAGTAAACCACTGATATTTCTGTTTCATGATCAGTAGGGAATTCATTTTCATGATCAAACTCATCAGTGTTATAAAGAACAAGAAACTAGGCAAAAAGAGACTTCGTCTTAGACCATAAAGTACCAGAAGAATGTTCATATTTGCCTTGTCATCTGTATAACCTACAGTCTTCCCTAGTTGTGCGTCCTCTAAAATGGAAATTGTGAAAATGACCAAATAGAATGAAAACTTATTTTTTCTACAGAGAATAAGATATCCAAATTATCTCTTTCTTCCAAATATATTTTCTGTTCTTCCTTCTCAAAACTGTTTCCCTGCACAACTACATCAGATTAGAAAGATCAAATGACTAATAAAAGAGTCCAGAACCTAGTAAATTTGATTAACTATGAATCAAAGCTTTGTAAGTAAAAGTTACCATATTTCTATACCAAAAGTGTAAAAAAAAAAAAAAAGAAACTAAATTCCCAATTTAAGAATTCAATTTCTTTCATGACCTACAAGGGTTAAACTCTATTTAAGGCACCTTATGAAGATACTGGATAGGTCACAAACTGGAACAGAATGCCACAAATGAAAAAAGATCCTCCAAAATATAAAAGGACTTAGAAACATATGTCCATACTAGAGGAAAAAATAAATTTAAGGAACCTAAGATTCCTGGCAAACTAAAAATGCTATGAGGTATACGCCCAGTCTTAGAAGAAAGACATCTTTTCTAGGAAAGATGCCTTTCCTAGAAATAAATACTCTCAGAACAACAACAACAAAAGATTATTTGACATTCTCAGTAAAGTCTTACCTGCCTCATCTTTGCAACCCCATGGACTGTAGCCTATCAAGCTCCTCCGTCCATAGGATTTTCCAGGCAAGAGTGCTGGAGTGGATTGCCATTTCCTTCTCCAAGGGATCTTCCTGACCCAAGAATTGAAACCAGGTCTCCCACATTGCAGGCAGAAGCTTTACTGTCTGAGCCACCAGGGAAGCCCATCAAATACTTCAATAGGCTATAAAAACTGCTCTGATCTGATTACATTTTCCATGGCTAAAATTACCCTGAAAAAAAGGGTCTTAAGAGCTTCCAAAGCAACTAGTTATGCTATGGTTAAAGTCAGAGTCAACCGATTAATAACAGCCTTTTTACATTTTCAAACTGAAACATCACTGTAACATTATTTTGAGGCATAGAATTCTTAGGTCTCACTAAGTACTTTTTTAGCACTTCAACAAATACAAAGCTGCCCTGTAAGAAAAATTTTCATTCTCCAGCAAGCACTTCTCTCTATTTTCTAATAGGACAATATCAATAAACACTTTCACCATCAATACTGCCATTAATGCATCGAGTTATGTGTGTGTGTGTCTGTGTGTTTCTGTGTACTTAGGAAGAAAGATACACACTATAACACTGGTTATTTTTAGGACAAAGGATTAAGAGTGATTCTTTTTTACACTTTTCTGAATTACCTGAATTTTTAAAAACATATATATTTTTATGATTAGAAAAAAATTAGCTGCTTTCAATAGGAAAGTAATGAGATATAAATTATCAGCTTGTAAATAAACCAGAGTTATTAAATCCATCAGTACAGACTCACTATAGCAATCACTCTCACCTGCTTCATTACACAAGGCTTTCAAGTCTGCTCCAACATATCCATGAGCACTATTTGCCAGCTGTAGCAGTTCAGCTTCTGTGAGTAAATGGGGTACCCTTCGAAGCAGTTTCTGGAGGATATCCAGCCTGTCTTGAGCATTTGGAACTCCAATCTCAATCTCTTTATCAAACCGTCCAGGTCTTCGGAGTGCAGCATCTAAAGCATGAGGGCGATTTGTGGCCCCAAGGACCAACACCTGTCCTTCACTTCCTTCCTAACAAAATAAAATAAAAATATATTACATATTCTTCCGAAATTAAAAAAAAATGCACTTGTTTATATAGACAAGGATAGAGCTAACTGTTCACACTGCTAAGTCCTATCCCTTTTTTCTCAAATTTCATCATTCATCCCACATTTCCCAAAGCTCAGTCTAAATACCCCTTCACTTAGAAAGTTTCCAATACTTAACTCTTCATCTATTATAAGTGACGTCTCTCTCACTTCTGGCATCTTAACTACACAATTCTCATGACTAACAATCTATACAACATTTATACCCCGTACCACATAGTTTTGTTTAACTGTTTTAAGTTGTTCTTTTCCCCACTTGAAATTAAGATAATGACTCATAATCATTAAAACTATGATCTACATGTGCTTCAAACAGAACAAGGCTCTATTACACAGTTGTCTATGAAATCTTCATACATATGGACTGTTTCTTTTTTGTTTTGATAAATCTTCAAATTCCTGAAACACACACAATATAACCAACACCCAAGTATCAGATACCCTTGAATACATATGGATTTTTACCCTGAGGATAAAACTTGGAATATGATCACAATAAGCCATCAGTAGAAATTATCCAACATTCTATTCAGATGACCTAAGTGCAATCTCACAGAGACAAGTTTAACTGAAATGTAATTTGAAGTAAGAAAACTTAAACCTAATCAATTAAACTGGATGTGCCGACAGAAAATGCATGGACTACAATGAATCTATGAATTATTACTTTAGAAGACAAAAATACAGGCCCTTAAACATTTCCAGGCCAAAACATTAGTGTCACATGCTTGCTCCCAGTCCTGCCCAAAGGCAAGAACATCAGTTCACAGCAGGCCTATCCCAGGGGCAGAGAAAGAGATAGCAATGACATAGTAATTAAGATACTCCAACACAGAGCCTTCTATCAGATTTTTACTCACCAAAAAACTACTAGTTATAATATAGCTCTCCACATGTATTTTTAAGAATGAAAAGAGAGTTGTTCATAAACAAGGCACTTGGTCAGCTTAACAACTATACTTCTTATAAATGGACAAACTGGTATCCCACTTTATGTATCAGTCTCTTGACAGTATTACTATTATGGGCCTGTCCTCAGAGCCCCACTAATAAACTCTCCAATAAACTAACAACACTGACTCCTCCAGCTCTGTAGTGTGTGTGTGCTGTGTGCTCAGTTGTTTCTGACTCTTTGTGACCTCATGGACTGTAGCCTGCTAGGCTCCTCTGTCCACAGGACTTTTCTTCTGTGTCTCTTGCATTGCAGGCAGATTCATTACCTACTGAGCCACTGGGGAAACCTCCCAAGCTCAGTAAGCTGAGGTCCAAAGCTGGGACATTATAATCACACCCAGGTACTTCCCTAAGACTGAGAACCAGGGGTCACCCAGACTGCCGTAGGCAAGAACCCTTCTCTTAGGTAACTCTTAAAATTGTAGCACAGGTAAGCAAATAACAGAAATAATAACCAAAAGTTTGTTATTTTCATATGTTCAGTTTCTACCAATAGGTAGTAAAAACAAAAGGCTCCAACTCCATAGTTTTTTAACGTGCAAAAGAAGAACGTGGGACTCCATGATTTCTAACATTTCTTTAGGCTCTAACAATTATTAAGATTCTAAAAACTGAGTTCTTTACAATCTTGTGAAAGAAGTGTACTCTTCTGATAAATGCCTGCCAGGAATCTGAATTTTTCTTCATTCCTCTTCCCTATTAGTTCTACTGGTCTTCCTTTCATAATCAGCACATAGTTCTTATTAATATAAGATTGTATTCATTATATACAAAGAATTTGGTAACATGAGTAAACTTTTTTTTTAAATGTACATTTCCCATGATTCTCACTTTGTCCTTTCACTTGCAAAACTTAAAGCTCTCCCACAAAACTAATTTTTACAAGAGTTATATGAGATTTACTCATGAAATTTCTTAGTAAATTCCCCTTAAGTTTAACTGCTAAATTTTTCTTACTGATTTTCACTTCAGGTTTTTAGGTTAATACCATTTATTAAAAAAAGAAATTTATCAATGTAAATAATTTTATATGCTAGAAAAACATTGCCAGGTTATACTGTCCTTGCTATTACTAAGAAATTACTGGAGAAAATTATTTTATGGGTGTTGGTCCTCTAATTCTTAGGGCTAATATTTTTTCCTTTACTCTGCTGCTCCTGCTGCTGCTGCTAAGTCGCTTCAGTCGTGTCCAACTCTGTGTGACCCCATAAACGGCAGCCCACCAGGCTCCCTTGTCCCTGGGATTCTCCAGGCAAGAATACTGGAGTAGGTTGCCATTTCCTCCTCCAATGCATGAAAGTGAAAAGTGAAAGTGAAGTCACTCAGTCGTGTCTGACTCTTGGACTCGTGTCTGACCCCATGGACTGCAGCCCTAGAGATCCCCAAAAACTCAGACATACTTGATAGTTTTTGCTACTACATATTATTAAGAAAATATCCCCCAATAAAGAAATCAATACTGGTGCTATACTTACTGAACCAATACCATCCATCAATGTTAAGAGTGAAGCTACAACTCTTTTTTCCACTTCATTCTGAGCTCCTTCTCTTTTAGGGCAAAGTGCATCCAGCTCATCAATAAAAATAATTGATGGGTGCCTAAAAATAAACAAGCAAAATGAATTCTCTAGTACACATTTAGCTTTTAAATTTGATATGTTGCATTTCAATTAAAAAACTGACATTGTTTTTTTGACTGAAACACAATGCATCAAATTTAGGATTTAATTAGTATCAAAGACAAAAGCAACAGAATATGAAGCTGAAAAATCTTAGATTAATTCTAGCCTCATTAAGTCACCAATATCACATGCTAGTAGATCTGCCCTCAATAAAAAGCAGAATACTGAGAACTTGTATAGTTCACGAGAGGAGAGCGAATGCTCAGATAGAGCTTGCCCACTAAGGCCCCCTAAATTGCTATCTCTTGATCAATTCAGAAACTGAGGCCAGTGAAGCTATTCCTTGTGGTTTAAAGTTCAAGGGATAGAAAGTAAGAAATGTTCTTTATTATTCATTATTTGTTTAAATTTTCTTTATATAGTTTATATATATTCTTTAGTTTATATAACTATAGTCACCATCCTATAGATTACATCTCTATGATTCATAACTGAAAGTTTGTACCTTTTGCTATTATATTATGTAATTTAGTAACATTTATCTAAAACAATATTTCTAAAGATTGTTTCTAAAATAAAATTAGAACTGGATTAGAACCTCATTAAATTTACAATCTACTTCCAGTGCTATAACTATTTTTGTTCTATTCTTTCATGTTTCATATAAAGTGCTACTATCTCTACTTTCATTAATATAGCCTTGACTATATCCAAAAAATTCCAAATATCCAAAAATAATACCGCAGAGTGGCTTCAGCAAATATCTGACGTAATCTTGCTTCTGTCTCCCCATAGAATCTGTAAGAAATATATTACCTTTAAGGACCAACTCTTCTCATTTTTAAAGCTCTGCCTATAAAAGTTCATCTGACTTCAAATATTTTCAGAACACTTAAAACTACTTTCAAAAAATTTTCTAAACTTAAATTTTATACACATTAAAAGCATATTTAACATTTCAGTGTGTGAAACATCCAGAGAGAATATTATGTAGCCATTTTTAAAACTGGAGTCGATTATAGAGTGAAGTAAGCCAGAAAGAAAAACACCAATACAGTATACTAACACATATATATGGAATTTAGAAAGATAGGGTAATGATAACCCTATATGTGAGATAGCAAAAGAGACAAAGATTTACAGAACAGACTTTTTGACTCTGTGGGAGAGGGAGCGGGTGGGACGATTTGGGAGAATAGCATTGAAACATGTATAACATCATATAAGAAACGAATCACCAGTCTAGGTTTGATGCAGGATACAGGATGCTTGGGGCTGGTGCACTGGGATAACCCAGAGGGATGGTATTGGGAGGGAGGTGGGAGGGGGGTTCAGGAGTGAGAAATTATTTACACCTGTGGCGGATTCATGTTGATGTACGGTAAAACCAATACAGTAAAGTAAAAAATAAAATAAAATTAGGAAAAAAAAATAAAAAAGTATATCTAATAATATTGTTTATTCTATTAAATTATGCACCTACTTGCTTATAATTTCAGGGCCATTAATTACAGAAACATAGGCACCAACTTCATTAGCAACAGCCCTGGCAATCATTGTCTTTCCCGTACCCGGAGGGCCATAGAGTAACACTCCTCTAGGGGGAGGAATTCCTAGAAGTAGAGAACACTGGATTCAGCATTAGTAGGTTTATGGTAAGCACTGTCACATGACTTCAAACATGAGTTATAAAATAAATTTATGTGCACCAAAACTAAAGTAAGAGTCAGAACATCCCCCCACCCCACCCCCAACATGCCAACTAGCCTAAATACTCATCTCCGACTTTTTCTCTCTGTGAGGACCCAACCAGTCCAGGCTGGTTAGTAAAAAACTGGTTGGATACCCACAGTTTTCATGCCCCAATCCACACAGCACTGTCCAATGACCAGAAAACAAAACCCAAACAAGGACATCCAAAAGAAACCACCAATCCCAGTTTTCATCCAACTAGTCATCTCAGAGAATATAAGCATTACCAGCAAAATGTCAATTCAAGGGTTCGTTTGATACATATAGATTCATGAAAAAGGAAAAAGCAAAAAAATGGAGTAAGACATGGTATGTACCACATATGTGCAGAGGATCTGGGCAGTAATCTTTCAGAAGCCCTGAGTTTTCTAAAAGTCAAGTCACTCCCTGCACTAGTTTCAATACAAAGAGATCTGCATTCAGCTACACTGCCTAACAAAGAAACCCAAACTATTTAATGTTTGGTTTATTTTTTTAGTCATTACAGTTAATCTAGCATGGTACTTATTCCAGATCCAATACAAACAACTGTGGAAGTATGCCGTTAAAACAGACAAGACTATGACTGACTCACATTATAACCTAAAGCAGCAGTCCCCAACCTTTTTGGAACCAGGGACTAGTTTTATGGAAAATAATTTCCTCACTGACCAGGGGTGCAGAGGTAGGGGGGAAGATTGGGATGGTTTAGGGATGATTCAAGTGTTTTACATTTATCGTGCACTTTATTTCTATGATTATTACATCAGCTCTACATCCGAGGCATTAGATCCGGAACATAGAAAAAGGCTCAATTAAAAGGCATTTCCCAAAGCAACTTACAACTTATACCACACCTCCCACTCAGGCAAGAACAACAGGAAGAGAATATGAACAATTATTAGGTAAGTGCAATGAGCCAACTGCTTTCTAGTTTAACATTTCTGGGTATAATACACTGAAAAAAATCATACCATAACTCTTGAAAAGCTCAGGCTGTTTGAGAGGTAATTCAATAATTTCTCTAATTTCTTTCAGCTGACTATTTAAGCCACCTATCATGTCATAAGTTACTTTCAATTGATTGGCTTGATCTTTTGAATTTGTACGGTTCTTTGTAAAATTGACTCTTGTTTTTGAAGAAATAAAGTAAAAGCTATCAGTGTTGCTCTGTGCTCCCACGCTGGGTGACTTTAGCAATCTCTCTTCATTGACGGGTTGCTCACTTCCTTCCCTGGAAGACTCAAAACTACATGCAAGCCCTGTGACTTCCTCTAGTCCACGTCCACTGCCATTCCCAGGACTCTGTGTACCATCCGACAAAATGCCACCAGCTTTATTCATCATTCTGTTATCTACTGGTTTGTAAGGAGTACTACTTGATGCCGGCTGTCGGGGCACTTCCAGATCTAACTGGCTTAGCTGTAAGGATATATCCAGGGTGCTGGGATCTCTGCTGGACAGGTCAGAGGCCATTCCCCGGGCAGCACTGTCAGAGTCATTCTGAGCCCTTCTCAACATTGTGCCATCTGCCCCTTTCACTCGCAACACTTGCAACTTGCATGGTCGTCCATAGAATGTACAGTACAGAAAGTTGCCTGGTAAAACAACCTTGCCATCTGGAAAAAAATTTATTAAATGTATATGTCAGCACAATTTTTCATTCATTTAAAGTCTGAATAGCAATTTAATCTATTAACATAATTATGCCTGAAAAGACTAAATCAAAGATGAAAAACAGGACCTAAATTCCTCCCCTAAGATACAGCACTATTTGGAGACAGAAGGAAAAGATGACTCTCTGAAATCCTCTATACTCAATACATGTATGATTCTATCAACTATATCCCCATATGGCCAGGCATTCCATGTTCAACAATGAACAAACCTAAAATGGCACACCTAAACTAACACTCCAACATTCCTCACTGAAAAGAACAGAGCTCAAGGGTTAAAAGTTTCAGTTCTACCACCAACTGTCCACAGGTTAAGTCATACGTTCTCTCCACGGCTCAACTGTCAGTCAATTACACGGCAGTTGAAGTTAATGCTGAGGGGATGGGTGGGGGGAAGGAGAGAGAGACTACATCCCTATCTTAAAGGGATATTAATTCATTGGAAAGAATATTCTCTACACTATTTTGAAGAAAAGTATTATGCACACAAGACCTAGAAGACACACTAGTTTATTTGCTGCTGCCTTGCTTTTCAAAATTTAGAAAACTATTAAAAATACATCTCACCTAGTTTTCTCAAAATACAACCAGCCAGTTGTTCTTCATTAATATCTGCATTTTTGTCACTGTGAAGGGTGAGAGAAATAAAAATCAGCATTAAGTACACCAGAAACTAAAATGTAATATAAAATGACATGTAATAAAGTGAATGAAACAAAAAAAAAATGACATGTACACAATGATAACACAGACCTAATCAAGAAAATCATTAGTTTACAACCTAGAAAAAGTTTATACAATTTTAGAACAATTTATACTTTTCAGATACGTCTTACAGCCATGAAATCATTTGTAATTTAGTTTCCTAGAAGACTAAATCAATGTTTTCTTTTACTATCTTACATATCATTCATACACACACACACACACACACACACACACACACACACATACTCAGGTGCATACATGTATAAGCGACTGAGCAAACACATACATGTATAAACGTGGTGTACATTTATGTACTACATCTCTGGATGTAGTATATGTACAATAAATTAAAACAAAAAATGTGTTTTTTATTGTATATCATAGCCAAAAACACTTTAAAAAAACCACTAGCCTCAATTAATCATTTCCTTTCTGACTTGCCCAGCTTGGATAAAGGCTTTTATTAACAGCTTACTTTACCTTCTGTGAATCATTTATAAATTACCTTTAAGGAAATTTAAATCCTATAGAGTACATTATCTGAAGAAGTAAGAAAAAAGCAAGGTAATGGCATAATGGAAGATTATTCAAGAGAAAGGGCATGCCTAAAAAAATCAAAATGCCTTCTTCTGACCAATTACTGTGTTTTCCAGGAAGACTGCTTGTTTGATTACAGAAGCATGGCTAAAAATCATTACACTTGTAAAGAAATACATCCTTGGAGCGTTCTCAAAACATGCATTTTTCCTCCTCCATGTATAAGCAGTCGTTATCAGGAGAAGCAGCCTATGGCTGTTGAATTCTGACAGAGATCACAGAGGGAGAATGGTTTAGCTCAGGAAAAGGTGTATTAACAGGCCCATGTGGTTCAAATCTAAGCCATGCTCTCAATCACATTATCAGGAAGAAAACTGATACAAACTTATTTGAGGATTCCATATAAAAATTCATCTACTTGCTAAAATATGTTTGTAACCCCAAAATCAATACTAGCGGGGCTTTCCCAGACATTTGTGAAAGAGAAAAGAGCAGGCAAAAATGTGAGTTACCCAACATTATCCCACCTGAGGTTTAAAAAAAGCTTCTATTTCAACTCTCATTCACAGGTAACCAGAGGACAGAAGCTGGGGAGGGAAGGGAGCAGTACAATACAGGGCAAAAAGCTGCAGCTCCAGGACCAGGTAGAGCGGGGTTTGAATCCTAACTCTGGCACCTCTTAATAGGATGACCTCAGGCAAGTCAGTTAATACTTCTTAGCCACTTATCTTTTCTAAAGTAAAGAAAATACAATCTACCAGAAGGGTTGTTCAGGGAGTAATAAGTTATAAATTATAATCTATTTAAGATATATATTTTCATATATTTACATATGTTAAATAAACACACACACGTGGCAACATCACGTAACATAACTACTGCAAATGATGATTTGATTATTTTATTTATTCAAATAAAAAAAAAACAAGGAGAAAATTTCATGAATAAAATGTGTGTATAAAGAGGAAACCGAATGTATTTCCTTAAATACTTAAATTTGCTTGTTTGTAGAACTCTGAAACTACTTAGACTGTTGTTACTTATTAAACTTTGAATAGAAAAATTTGCAAATATGTAAAAATAAACAGTTTTGCTTTACAAAAAAAGAATGTGTGCAGATAAAATCATTTCCACTAGAAGGAGCTCTAACATTAGTAATAAAATTTTTCAGGTAACACCTGAAGGATTTAAGCAGCTGACTAAAATTACTGACTTTTCTTATTGAAAATTAAGCTTCTTGTTTAAGTTCTGCTGCCACATTTGAAACACAACATTCTTTAAAAAAAACAAAAAAAAGCTTCCATTTAATACATTTAAAGTCCCTGTATAATAGGTACTTATTAACACCTAAGACTGCGGCGCCCTCAAGAGGTCACACTTGTTAGTAACTGTATATCCAGTCAACTGATAACTGCCTAAAGGACTCTTTTAGAACAGTCTAAAGATTACTTTACACCACGTAAAGTAATGCTCAAAATTCTCCAAGCCAGGCTTCAGCAATACGTGAACCGTGAACTTCCAGATGTTCAAGCTGGTTTTAGAAAAGGCAGAGGAACCAGAGATCAAACTGCCAACATCCACTGGGTCATCAAAAAAGCAAGAGAGTTCCAGAAAAACATCTATTTCTGCTTTATTGACTATGCCAAAGCCTTTGACTGTGTGGATCACAATAAACTGGGGAAAATTCTGAAAGAGATGGGAATACCAGACCACCTGACCTGCCTCTTGAGAAACCTATATGCAGGTCAGGAAGCAACAGTTAGAACTGGACATGG
>SJYV01036776.1:212797-223075 GCA_006410875.1 Neotragus pygmaeus | reverse complement strand
GATCTGCCGACGTCCATGCTGTTTGCCAGGGTTGCCTTTCGCCGAGGTCTGGGATGTGTGCCTTGCTCACCCTTCACTGATGTTCGGGATGTATGCCGCGGTCGCCCTGCACCGAGGTCCGACCTGTGTGCCGAGGTCGCAGTGCACTGAAGTCCGGGCAGTGTTCTGTGGTCAGCTAGTGATGAGTTCCGGGCTGTGTGCCACTGTCGTCTTTAACTGAGTTTTGGGCTGTGTGCCGCAGTCGCCCTTCACTGAGGTTTCGGCTGTGTGCCGTGTCGCCCTGCTTGATGTCCGGGCTGTGTGCCACTGTCACCCTGTGCCATGGTCGGGGCTGTGTGCCCCAATCATCCTGTCCCCAAGTCCGGGCTGTGTGCCATGGTCGCCCTATGTCGAGGTCCGGGCTGTGTGCCGAGGTTGACCTACGCTGAGGTCCAGGCTGTGTTCTGTAGTGGCCCTGCGTCAAAGTCCTGGCTGTGCTCTGCTGTCAGCTAGCTAAGATTTCCAGGCTCTGTGCCGTGGTCACTCTGCACAGAGGTCTAGGGTGTGTGCCGTGGTCATCATTGGTCGAGATCCTTGCTGTGTGCCAGGGTCACCCTGCTTCGAGGTCTGGGACGTGTGCCACAGTCGCCCTTCATTGAATTTCGGGCTGTGTGCCACGGTCACCCTGCTTGATGTCTGTGATGTGTGCCACGGTCGCCCTGCACCGAGATCTGGCCTGTGTCCCGCTGTCATCCTGTGTCGAATTCCAGGCTGTGTGCACGGTTGCCACTCGCCAAGGTCCAGGCTGTGTGCTGTGGTCGCTGTGCAACGAGGTCCAGGCTGTGTTCCATGGTTGGCTAGCGACGAGTTCCGGGCTCTGTGCCGCGATCCTCTGTGCCNAAGTGTTAACTATCACCACTTCTAGGTGAGTGAAATTTCCAAATATGCATCGTAGTATAGCATATTCAAAAGCAGAGACATTACTTTGCTGACTAAGGTCCACCTAGTCACGGCTATGGTTTTTCCTGTGGTTGTGCATGGATGTGAGAGTTGGACTGTGAAGACGGCTGAGCGCCAAAGAATTGATGCTTTTGAACTGTGGTGTTGGAGAAGACTCTTGAGAGTCCCTTGGACTGCAAGGAGATCCAACCAGTCCATTCTGAAGGAGATCAACCCTGGGATTTCTTTGGAAGGAATGATGCTAAAGCTGAAACTCCAGTACTTTGGCCACCTCATGTGAAGAGTTGAGTCATTGGAAAAGACTGATGCTGGGAGGGATTGGGGGCAGAAGGGGATGACAGAGGATGAGATGGCTGGATGGCATCACCGACTCGATGAACTCCAGGAGTTGGTGATGGACAGGGAAGGCCTGGCGTGCTGCGATTCATGGGGTCGCAGAGTCGGACACGACTTAACGACTGAACTGAACTGAAAGATTAATCCTATTTAACCTGAGTTAATTAAAAAATTACCATAAAATAATCAGCAAGTTACTTCTCACTGAGCCCATTCTCTCACCTGTAAAAATGGATAAACATGGACACCTTGCAGGATATTTAGAGGACTAAATGAGGGAAGAAAAACGGGAAAAGTGTATGCACTTGTGTCCTAGCACATGGTTGGTGCTCAACATATGTTGTGTTCTTGCTTCCTTTCTGCCCTTTACTTTTTTGCTCGCTAAACTGTTATAAAATGCACTGAAGAGAGTTTCCCATTTTTAAAAAGAAAAATAGGCCAAAGCTGAAGCTTGGAATCTACAAAAGTAGCAAAAGTAAAGAAAACATTTCAAAATCAAGCTAATGATTGAAAAGTGTTTTGTGATTCCAGCACATAATATAAAATCCTCCAAATTTTTATAAACGTGCTATTAAAGTATCAAAAGGTTTTTTTAAAACAAAATTTTATAAGACTTATATATGCAAACTGAGTAAAAGCCCTATTAGATACAGAACATTCAAGAGGGTGGGTGATATACTTTAACCACATCGATAGTCTTTCATAGGGGACTACTTAAAAATATGATAGATATAACTATTTTATTGGTGTGAATAACCAGTGAGTTAAAATACACAATCACATCCTTTGCTTGAGCAGTCTTAATTAAAACTTGTTTCTTGCCTACTCACAGTAATCTACTACTGTCTTTACAATTGCAAAACAGAAAGTCCTGATTACACCACAAACCATGAGAGAAAATCACCATTAAATATCCATCAATAATAATTCCTCTTACCTAAAATGTCAGAGCATACTGTAATCACAGGACATTAGAGAGCCTATAGTCCATAAATGACATAACACCCATCTAGTCTGTGCTGTCTGATACAGTAGGTAACTAGCCACTCAACACTTGTGGCTATCAAGTGCTAAGAATGTGGCTAGCTCAAACCGAGATGTGCTACAAAGGTAACATAACACAGTGGATTTTGAAGGCTCAGTTTGAAAAGCAGAATGAAAAATCTTGTTAATAACTTTTTGTACTTATAAGTTCAAATAAAATTTTATATGTTGATTAATATTAATATTGTTTATTTTAATATACAATTACTTTCTCTTTCTCTTCACTTTTTAAATGTGGCTACTAGAAAATGCAAAATAACACGTGTGGTTCACATTTGACTCGTCATATTTCTAGGCAGCACTAATCCAGATAATCACTAACAATAAGAGCCAAACCTGAGAGCCAAGTCCAGTTCCTCAGCCTGCAGCACAGCACCCAAAACAGGCTGGACATGGATGGCATCACCAACCCTCACACCCACGTTCTTCTGTGCCACTTCACTCAGGCCAACCTTTCCTCCAGGAAATCCTGCCACAGGCCAGGCTGTATAGACCTGCCCAGAACAGAGAAAACAAAAAAATAAGAAAAATATGTATTTGTAGAATATCATTAATTTATAAGAAAGAAAACTAAGCACAGTCAAGTACATGGCTCTGCAAAACACAGTCTTTGCCTCAAAGGAGATACTATGAGATACAAACTACAAAAAACTATTGAGTTTCAGCAAGCTCTGGGAATTGGTGAGGACAGGGAGGCCTGGCATCCCGCAGTCCACTGGGTCACAGAGAGTCAGACACCACTGTACAACTGAACTGAACTGATAAATATAACACCTTTTTTTGGTGAAGATTAGGGGTAATCCCACAGGGAAAATGGTGGAAGAACTGAGAGTTGGTTTTAGGAAAAGAGACAAGACGTTAACAGGTGATAAGAGGAAGATAAGAAAAAATACTGAAGGCAAGCTAACTGTAAGGTAATTCAGTCTGGAGCATAAACTACATCTAGGAAACAGAGAGGACCAGCACAAGAGCTCCATGGGAACCTGGATCTCATCAGACTTATGTTCTAAGGGAGAAGGTTTCTAGCTCCAGATTAGTGGGCTGAGCTTATGCATTTATAGTCTTCTCTTCCACAAAACACAGTGAAGAATTTTTTACAGTATAAGCCCAGGACAACAAAAGGAATGGGAGATATGCCAGCCGCAGATATGAGATTACAAAATATTCCCAGAGGACCCCACCGGTCGAGAGAACACTGACTGATGAAGCAGCAGCAGAAGATATGGCAGAGGCAGAAGAAGAAAGCCAAGCTGCCAAAAATGATTCAAGAAAGATCCTGGACTGAAGAGTCTCAGGTATGATGAGTGGCTGCAAGGACAAACAGAGGGTAATCAAATATTTATATACAGAACAAATGACCCAAAATAACATTTCTGTGAGGAAATACAACTCACAGACAGAAAAATATAGGGTTGTTAGTGAGTCACTCATGCCGGGGGAAAGGCTTCTCCACATCATGACACTTAAGAGCTATAACTTCCAGGGTATCATAGGAAGGAGAAGTTTATACAGATGTGAGGGCCTTGTAAGATATAACTTTTCAATTATCAGTGCTTGTGTTGAAAATAAAAAACATCTCAAATATTTCTAAAGTAAGGAAATGAAAAGGACTCTTACCTCCTGCTTTCCATCCAAACTGGTAAGCAACACCGGTCGACCGATACAAATATTTGCAGACTTCATGGTATTAAGTCCAAGTTGAACAAGAGAATTCTGAAATGCTTTAGGAACTTTGTCATCTACCAAGAAGAAGAAAATTATTTTCACAGTATTCAGTAACTGAAGTTAAAGCAAGATTTCTTTTGGACTAAATAAAAATCCTTAATCTACATTACCACATGAATGCACTTACCATACCCCGGAGAAACTATTTTTCGAACCCTCTTTATATTAGCAGACTTAAAACCAAGCCTTTGTGAGTTCCCACTGACAATATGAATGCTAAGTAAAAAAGGATATTTTATGGGTAGCTATTAGTTTTCATTATTTTTTTTTAAATCTCTAATTTCATTACTAACTGAACATACTTGGAATAGGGCTTTTCATACTTGCATTCTGAACGTCTCCTATTACAAATTCTAAGTTGACTTGGCTACTAGTATTGAAAGGTTTGAACTGGGGAAATGGCACATAATCTGGCTCTAGAGGATTACGTTATGTTTCCACGTCTGACCCACAGGACAGCAATCAGACATTTTCCTTTCTATTCCCAAGAACACATGGATAACCATAACACAGGTCTTGTTCCTTAGGCGAAGACACACCAGCTCAAATGACCATTAGTGCTTTCAACTTTCGCCCAGAGAAGGGCCTGCAATTCAGTCCAGTTACAAAACCTTTGAAAATGATGTGCTAACATCTCTAGCTCTGCCCATCCACTCCCTCAGGTTGCACATCTGGTTAGCTACCCCTCCTCTCATCTCCCAGAATCTTATATTGTCTGATACAAGCACTTATCATCATAATATTCATTTGTTTTACAATTCGACTTCCCTTTAAACTATATACTGCTTTGGAGACAGGAACTGGGTCATACTCATCTTTGTAAACTGCACTGCCTACAAGTTCATCAAATACAGAGTTCGTCTGCATAATAAATATCCATGATAAGAATGGATGCAGTAGTAAGTATACAGTATTTTTCTTTTCAGCACAAAATCCATGCTAGCACTTATGATGCCTGTCACAAACTTTATTATAAAACTTATTATAGTCACATATATCATAATCAGAGAGCTCTGACTAGTATTCGTGTTCCTCCATAATCAGAAAAACAGATCTTTTGTCATTAAAAAGAAATAAGTCAACAAAAGCAACACCATGAGGTGTGATTTACAACATTTTTTGCCACTGCAAAGTAATTTCCCAACACTTTTATTTTCCCTCTGTCATTAGATGAACAAATATAGAAAAACAAAGCATCTCCCAGGGCTAAGATTAACAGGAGTGACCATAAAATAACCATTTTTTATAACGAGAGACTGAAAAGAAATTCAACTTTCCTACGAGCACCAGGTCTCTTACACAGTTTACACATCAGTAACAGCAAAGTGTCCTATTTGATAACCTCATAATGTTCAGTGTCTGCCAATTCTCTCTTCCTTACGAAGGAAACCTTCCCTCTTGATAATTACCTTGCAGAGGTTCTCAGTCCCTGACACAATTTTATGTTTTCTTTCTCTCTTCCCTCCATCCTACCCTGAACCAAGATTTGATAAATCACACACTTCTCAAATACCTCCATTTTTCCCCACCACCAATGGATTCAAATTCCCATCTGCTGGCCTTATTTCCTAATATATTTCCATCGTATTCTCTGCTAACATACTGTTAACCGCACAATTCCCTTCATCAGTCCTCATTCCTCCAATTCTTTCTATCTCTATAGCCACACATCCACTTTCCTACTAATTGAGCACCTTACGGGGCAAATTAACTAGTGAGATAGTGAAGGTAATTTCAAACAACCATCTACCCTTCATTTGTTCATTCAGCAAACAGCCCATGCCCACTCTAAGGCAAATACTACACTAGGCACTGGGGATACAAAGTGGACAAAACCAGACACAGTCTTTGTCATGGAACATGTAACTTAATAGAATGTGAACTATTAAACAATCACTAAATAATTGTATAATTATAAACTAAGATTAATGCAATGAAATAACAACTAAGAGTGCTAAGAGAGACTATAATGTGGGATCAGACCTAACTTAGAAGAATCAAGGAATTTTTTTTTTCAAGGAATAATGTTTACATCTGTCTGAAAGAAGAGTAAAATTAAATGAAGAGAGGGGGAAAAAAAGACAATTCTAACTAAAGAGAACAGCATGTACAGAGATCTTTGACAGAAGAGAGCACTGCACATCTGAGGGAAAAAGTGTAGACAGAGTGGTGGGAGAAAAAAGAGAGCCACATAAGAAAGGTCAAGACCACCTAGGGCAGTGGGTTGTATCAAGTTCCTGGTCTTCAATCTGACAGTAATTGGAGGCCAGTTAGTAGAGAAAAACAGAACCGTGACAGGATTTTTATTTTAAAAGATCATTTTGTCTTGCAGAGTGGAAAAGGAATTGGAAGGAGCAATCAGTGTAGTAGTCCACGTGAGAGAAGATGGTGTCTGAGATTAACGTTGAAGCAGTGGGAAGGGAATGCAGAAGTGTAACATGGGAAAAATTTTAGCTAGTAAACTGGACTTGATGGTGGACTGGATAATGTGAGATTTAAGAGGGAGGTATCAAGGGTGAATCTGAGATTTCTGAATTTTACAGTGAGAAAGACTGAACAGAGCTCATTTGTTTTGTTGGAGGAAGTACCAGTTCACAGGTTAGTCCTGAAGTTATCTCTGAAAAATTCAAAAGAAGAGGTACAGCACAGTGCTATACTCAAAGTGGGGACCATGAATTTAACAAAAAAAAAAAAAAAAAGGAATCCCATTTATCACTGCATCAAATATAATAAAATACCTAGGAATAAATTTAACCAAGGAGGTGAGACTTCTTACTCTGAAAACTATAAGATTCTGATGAAAGAAATTGAAGACACAAACAAACAGAAAGATACACTGTGCTCATGAATTGGGAAAGAAATAATACCATTAAAATGTCTATATTACCCAAAGCAATCTACAGATTCAATGTAATCCCTATCAAAATACCAGTGGCATTTTTCACATAAGTAGAACTAACAATCGTAAATTTGAATGGAACTAGAATAGTCAATGCAATCTTGAGAAAGAACAAAGCTGGAGATGGAACACTCTGACTTCAAACTATAGTAATCAAAACAGTATGGTAGTGGTACAAAAATGGATACATAGATCAGTGGAACAGAATATAAAGCCCAGAAATGAACCCACACATATATAGATAAGTAATCAATGACAAAAGAGGCAAGAATATATAATGTGGAAAAGACAAACTCTTCAATCATTGGTGTTGGGANCATAGATCAGTGGAACAGAATATAAAGCCCAGAAATGAACCCACACATATATAGATAAGTAATCAATGACAAAAGAGGCAAGAATATATAATGTGGAAAAGACAAACTCTTCAATCATTGGTGTTGGGAAAACTCGACAGCTACACACAAAAGAAATGAACTAAATCACTTTGTTACAAAAATAAATTCAAGATGGATTAAAGACTTGCATGTAAGACCCAAAACCATAAAACTCCTAGAAAAAAACAAATGCATATAAATTCCTTGAAGTTAGTCTTAGCAATATTTTTTGGATCTGTCTCCTGAGGCAAAGGCAACAAAAGTAAAAATAAATGAGATTATATCTAACTAAAATGCTTTTGTACAATGAAGGAAACCATCAAACAAAACAAAAAGACTGCCTATTGAATGAAAGAAGATATCTGCAAATGACAACTTAATATGGAATATCCAAAATATATAAAGAACATTTATACATATATATTGAAATATTACTCAGCAACTTAAAAAAAGAATGAAATATTGCCATTTGCAATAACATGGATGGATCTAGAGGATATTATGCCAAGTGAAATAAGTCAGAGACCAGTATCATATGATTTCACTTACATGTGGATACTAAAAAACAAAAATATAAACAGAAACTGATTCACAGATACAAAGAAATGTGTTTCTGAAATGGGAGAAAGGTGGGCGTGGCTGAGCAAAAGAAGGGGAATAAGAAGTACAAATTTCCAGTTATAAAGTATTGAATAAATAAGTTACAGAGAATTAACACACAGCATAAGAAATATTGTCAATAATACTATAATAACTTTGGATAGTGACAGATGGTTACTAGATTTCATTGCGGTGATCATTTCCCAATGTATTTAAAAGTGATTATGACTTACATCTGAAACTAATATAATATTGTTAATCAACTATATTTCAGTTAAAAAAAAAAATCGTGGTCCACGAACTCTTTATTCATGAGAGGTACTTACCTCAGAAAATAAGGATACGCATTAAGTAGTTTTTATTGTAATTTGACAGAGTAATTTTACATCTATTGAATCTAATAAACTTATTTTTCCAGTAATTTACTTTTATCTTATTTTACAAAAGTGTTGATCTGTGACATGTTGGGAATTTTTAAACTTTCCCTACAGAGTGTGAGAAGCACTGGTCTAGAAGACCATTGAATCAAGACTCAGAAACAGATTACAAATATAAATCTAAAAATAATAACAGTGTAAATGGAAAACTCTGGGCACTGGATGAACTTGCCAAAGGAAAAAAAAAAATTTATATAGAGAAAGAGAGTTTAAGACTAAGAATAAAGGAACTTCTAACATTAGGTGGAAGAAGGCAACCTGCAAAGGAAACTGATGAAACGCCAACCAAAAAAGGGAGGAAAAAACTAGGAGAGTTTGATGATATATAAGTCAAAAAAATAAAGTATTTCAAGAAAACAGAAACGGCTGGCAATACCAAAAGCTGCTGAGGTAAACAAGCAATGAAAACCATCCACTGGATTTACCAACCTGAGGATAATCAGAGATCAGGGACCGGGCAGTTTCCATTGAATACTGGGATGGATGTCAAATAGGAATGGCCTAAGGAATAAATGAGAGCTGAGGAGGCAGAGATGGTTCCATTTAAGAAGTCTGGGAATGGAGAGTGTGGAGCTTTTAAGATGAAAGAGAGTATCAGCAGGTTTAAACGCCAATGGGAAAAATCCAGTCGAAAAAGGGACTGAATATGCAGGACAGAGCAAGTTGTCGTCTTATCCCAAGAGACACTGAAAACACTATGTCAACTGAAAGACTGTCTTTAGGGTCTGCCACAGACATAAATAAAATTTTGCCACGAGGTCAAGCATGCTAAAAGCTATAACAACTAAATCCGTTCTTCCAAGTCAAGGTTGTTGGGATGTAGCTCAATGGCTTTAGAGTCAAATACATGTGGACTCAAAAAAGTCTCTGCCATTGAGTTAGTACCTGTGTAACCTGGGGGAGAATCGCGTTAATTTTTCTCTGTAAAATGAGCGTAATAATATAATACTCATCTCCCAAAGCTCTGAGAAGAGTAAATGAGATACATACCTGAAATACTGAACCTACTGCTAACACCCGCGCGCAATTAACAGCTATTTGTTAAACACCAGAACCTGTGTGCTAAGAAAAAAGCCACCTTTCGGGTTTAAAGGCACATTAGCGTCTCTTACAAAGGACGAATCCACTGTTGCAGAAATGGATTTCAGAGTTTTCGTATACTATCCTCGCTAGATACGAACGATTTTGCTGTTAAGAGATGCCGTTAATCCTAACACAAAGCTGCTTCAAGTCCAACTTACTAGAAATTCAAGGCAATTTACAAAAAAGCTTGACTTAGGCACTGATAAGTCATTTCTGCCTAACTTCTCCAGTGCAGGGGCGACTTCGGGTATTTTACAGACTTCTCTGCACTCTCACACTTCTGTCTCGCTCAATATTTAAAAACCTCTACACCTCAAGGCAGAATCGCTAGGTTTTCGGTCCTCTCAGACGGCGCCCCCTCGGCCTCGGGTCTCCCACTCAGAACTCTTTACCCTTTTCTAAGAAGTTGATCACCACCAGAGTCCCGGCCGTCACGGCAGAAGCTGTGGCCCCTGCAGAAAAGGAAGCAGCGGATGCCGAGGAAGAACCATTCTCGGCGCTTTGGTTCAGCCGTTTTCTGTTCTTCTTGGACGACATGATCCGTAGGCAGCCTGAGAGAAGCAGCGGTAAAGCCGGCTCAACGTGCGCGCTTCTCTGAGAGAAAAACTTCCGGGGCAGAAGCCGGCAAGGCTCCGTCCCGAGCCGTAATCCCCTGAGTGCAGCGCAGTATGAGCAGAAGAACAGAGCTTCTTCAGAATCCGCGGTCTTTGAAGAGTTCCTGAATGGCCAAGGAGAACAGATTAGGTGAACGGAACGTTCTTTTAGATTGTAAATTCCTTAACAACTGGACATTTTCGTACATTCGCCGCCTTCCCTAATCCTGCACAAATCTGTTGAA
>SJYV01036776.1:165705-212723 GCA_006410875.1 Neotragus pygmaeus | reverse complement strand
GATAAGTTATGACCAACCTAGATAGTATATTCAAAAGCAGAGATATTACTTTGCCGACTAAGGTCCGTCTAGTCAAGGCTATGGTTTTTCCAGTAGTCATGTATGGATGTGAGAGTTGGACTGTGAAGAAGGCTGGCACCGAAGAATTGATGCTTTTGAACTGTGGTGTTGGAGAAGACTCTTGAGAGTCCCTTGGACTGCAAGGAGATCAGCCCTGGGATTTCTTTGGAAGGAATGATGCTAAAGCTGAAACTCCAGTACTTTGGCTACCTCATGCGAAGAGTTGACTCATTGGAAAGACTCTGATGCTGGGAGGGATTGGGGGCAGGAGGAGAAGGGGACGACAGAGGATGAGATGGCTAGATGGCATCATGGACTCGATGGACATGAGTCTGAGTGAACTCCGGGAGTTGGTGATGGACAAGGAGGCCTGGCGTGCTGCAATTCATGGGGTTGCAAAGAGTCGGACACAACTGAGCGACTGAACTGAACTAATGTTGCTTCACATGGCAATATTTCATTCCTCTTTATGTCTGAGTGATATTCCATTGTAAATATATACCACAGCTTCTTAAGTCAGTGGTTTGTTTCTGAGAACATCGATTGTTTCTGTGCCTTGGTTTTTGTGAATAATAGTGCTGTGAACATTGTTGGATATGTATCTTTTTGAATTAGAGTTTATGTCTTTCTGGATATGTACCCAAGCTTTGTGCAGTAGCACTGTTGTAGCCACTGAGGTTTATCCAAGGTATGATTATTGTTAATTGGATATATAACCAGGAGTAGAATTATTGGATCATGTGGTTGTTCTATTTTCAATTTTTCAAGGGACCTCTGTATTTTTCCCATAGTGGCTCCATCAGTTTACATTTCCACTAGGTGTGTAGAAGAGTTCCCTTTTCTCCAAATACTCTCCAAAATTTATTGTTTGTAGACTTACTGCTGATGGCCATTCTGACCAGTATGAAGTGATACCTCACTGTAATTTTGATTTACATTTCTCTAAGAGTTAGTGATGTTGCCTGTTGACCATTTGTCTGTCTTTGGAGAAATGACTCATGTCTTCTACCCGTTTTTCGATTGGTTTGTTTTTTTGTTATTGAGTTGTATGAGATGTTCACATATTTTGGAAATCAAGCCCTTGTTAGTCATACCATTTGCAAATCTTTTCTCTCTGTCAATATGTTCTCTTTCATTTTGTTTATGGATTCTTTTGCTGTTCTAAAACTTTTACAAATTTGATTAAATCCTGTCTGTTTAATTTTGCTGTTTAATTTTTATTTCTTTTCAACACCAAAAACCTTTTCTATTAGGGTATAGCTAATTAACAATGTTATGGTTTCAGGTGAACAGTGAATAAATATACATATATCCATTCTCCCCAAAACTCCCCTCCCCTCCAGACTGCCACATAACATTGAGCAGAATTCCATGTGCTATACAATAGATCTTTGTTGGTTATCCATTTTAAATATAGCAAATACAGCAATATGTACTTGACCTTCCAGAGTCCCTAACTAACCCTTTCCCCTGGCAACCATAAGTTCGTTTTCTGTGATTCTCTTTCTGTTTTGTAAGTAACTTCATTTCTGTCATTTCTTTTTAGATTCCACATATAAGGATGTCATATGATATTTATCCTCTGTCTAACTGCACTCAGTATGACACTCTCTAGGTCAATACGTGTTGTTGCAGAGCGTCTTATTTCATTCTTTTTAATGGCTGGGTAATATTCCATTATATATATGTACCACATCTTCTTCAGCCATTCCTCTGTCAGTGGACATTTAGGTTGCTTCCATGTCTTGGCTATTATAAACAGTGCTGCAGTGAACATGGGAGTGCATGTATCTTTGGGCACCATGTCTTTCTCTGGATATATGCCCAGGAGTGGGATTACAGGGTCATATGGTAGCTCGATTTTTAAGGAACCTCCACATTGGTCTCCTGGAGAAGGAAATGGCAACCCACTCCAGTGTTCTTGCCTAGAGAATCCTATGGACAGAGGAAACTGGTAAGGTGCTGTCCATGGGGTCACACAGCGTCAAACACAACTGAAGTTACTTAGCATTCATGCATGCATTGGAGAAAGAAATGGCAACCCACTCCAATTTTATTGCCTGGAGAATCGCAGGAACAGAGGAGCCTGGTGGGCTGCCATCGATGGGGTCACACAGAGTTGGACACTTCTAAAGTGACTTAGCCGCGGCAGCAGCATACTGATCTCCATAGCGGCTGTACCAATCTACATTCCCACCAAAAGTGCAGAGAGTTCCCTTCTCCATGTTCTCTCCAGCATTTGTGCTTTTTGATTTCTTGATGCTTGATGGTAGCCATTCCGACTGGTGTGAGGTGATACCTCATAGTTTTGACTTGCCTTTCTCTAATAACTAGCAGTGTTGAACATCTTTTCATGTGCCTATTCGCCATCTGTATGTCCTCGTTAGAGAAATGTCTGTTCAAGTCCTCTAAACAAAAAAGAACAGATTGTTTGTTTTGATTTTACTAAGCTGTTTGTAAATTTTGGAGACTAATCCCTTCTCAGTCACATCATTTGCAAATATTTTCTCCCAATCTGTGGTTGTCTTTTCATTTTGTTTATTGTTTCCTTTGCTGTGCAAAAGCTTTTGAGTTTAAGTAGCTCCCATTTGTTTATTTTTGCTTTTATTTCCATTATTCTGGGTGATGGATCAAAAAAAGATCTATTGCTATGATTTATATTAGAGAGTGTTCTACCTATGTTTTCCTCTAAGAGTTTTATAGTGCTCGGTCTCACATTTAGGTCTTTAATCCATTTTGAGCCTTTTTGTGTATAAAGAATGATCTAATTTCTTTTTTTTACATGTAGCCATTCAGTTTTCCCAGCTCCATTCATTAAAGAGACTGTCTTTCCAACTCTGTGTAACCTTGCCTCCCTTTGTCATAGATTAATTGACTATAGGTGTATATGCTTATTTCTCAATTTTCTGTCCTGTTTCATTTATCTGTATTTCTGTTTTGGGGCCAGTACCATACTGTTTTGATGACTGTCACTTTGTAGTTTAGTCTGAAGTCAGGGAACCTGATTCTTCCAGCTTCTTTTTTCAAGATTGCTTTGGCTATTCAGGATTTTTGTGTCTCCATACAAATTTGGAGGTTTTTTGTTCTAGTTCTGTGAAAAATACCATTGGTAATTTGATAGGGATTACATTGAATCTGGATTGCCTTGGGTAGTATAGTCATTTTGACAGTATTGATTCATCCAATACAAAAACTTTTCATCTGTTTGTCTTCAGTTTCTTTCACCAGCATTTTACAATTTTGTCTTGGATATGTTTATTACTATGTTTTTTATTCTTTATGATGCAATGGTAAATGGAATTGGTTCTTGAATTTCTTTTTCTGATCTTTTGTGGTTAGTATATAGAAATGTGACAGATTTCTATGTATTTTTTAACCTGCAACTTTACCAACTTCATTGAGTTCTAGTAGTTTTCTGGTAGCTTTAGGATTTTTATGTATAGTATCATGTCAACTGCAAACAGTGACAGTTTAACTTTTTCTTTCCTAATTTGGATTCCCTTTCCTTTTTCTTCTCTGATACTTGTAGCTAGGACTTCCAAAGCTGTGTTGAATAAAAGTGGTGAGAGTAGACATTCTTGTCTTGTTCCTGATCTTAGAGGAAACACTTTCAGCTTTTCACCACTGCATATGATGATAGCTGTATGTTTGTCATGCATCAGCCTTTATTCTGAGCTATGTACCCTCTATGCCCACTTTCTGGAGAGTTTTGATCATAAATGGGTGCAGAGTTTTTTCAAAAGCTTTTTCTGCGTCTATTGAAATGGTATGGTTTTTATTCTTCAATTTGTTGATATGGTATATGACATTGATTGATTTGCAGATGTTGAAAAAGCCTTGCATCCTTGGGATGAATACCACTTGATTATATATATGATCTTTTTATTGTTGGATACGAATTGCTAGCATTTTGTTGAATTTTTGCATCTATGTTCATCAGTGATATTGGCCTATAATTTTGCTTTTTATGTGTTATCTTTGTCTGGTTTTGGTCTCAGGGAGATGATGACCTCATAAAATGAGCTGGGAAGTTTTCCTCCCTCTGCAACTTTTTGGAACAGTTTGAGAAGGATATGTGTTAACTCTTCTTTAAATGTTTGATAAAATTTACCTGTGAAACCCTCAGGTCCTGGACGTTTGTTTGTTGGAAGGTTTTTAATCATGATTTCAGTTTTAGTGCTTGTGATTAGTCTGTTGATGTTTTCTCTTTCTTCTTGGTTTCTGTCTAGGGAGACTGTACCTTTCTGAGAATTTGTCCATTTCTTCCAGGTTGTCCGTTTTACTGGCCTGCAGTTGTTCATTGTAGTCTCTTATGACCCTTGGTATTTCTGTGGTCAGTTGTAACTTCTTTTTCATTCTTAATTTTACTGATTTGAGTCCTCTCTCCTTTTTCTTGATGAGTCTGGCCAAAGATTTATTAATTTTGTGTTTTCAAAGAACCAACTTTTAGTTTCATTGATCTTTGTGATTGTTTTCTTTGTCACTATTTCCTTTATTTCTGCTCTGATCTTTATGGTTTCCTTCCTTCTACTAACTTTAGGTTTGGTTTGCTGTTCTTTTTCTAGTTGATTTAGGTGTAAGGTTAGGTTGTTTATTGGAGATTTTTCTTGTTTTTTCAGGTAAGTCTGTATTGTTATAAACTTCCCATTTAGAACTGTTTTTTGCTGCATCGCATGAGTTTTGGACCATTGTGCTTTCATTTTCCTTTGTCTCCAGGCATTCTTTTATTTCTTCAGTGATTCAGTGGTTTAGTGTTACATTGTTTGCTGCTACTGCTAAGTCGCTTCAGTTGTGTCCGACTCTGTGCGACCCCATAGATGGCAGCCCATCAGGCCNACAAAAACTTTTCATCTGTTTGTCTTCAGTTTCTTTCACCAGCATTTTACAATTTTGTCTTGGATATGTTTATTACTATGTTTTTTATTCTTTATGATGCAATGGTAAATGGAATTGGTTCTTGAATTTCTTTTTCTGATCTTTTGTGGTTAGTATATAGAAATGTGACAGATTTCTATGTATTTTTTAACCTGCAACTTTACCAACTTCATTGAGTTCTAGTAGTTTTCTGGTAGCTTTAGGATTTTTATGTATAGTATCATGTCAACTGCAAACAGTGACAGTTTAACTTTTTCTTTCCTAATTTGGATTCCCTTTCCTTTTTCTTCTCTGATACTTGTAGCTAGGACTTCCAAAACTGTGTTGAATAAAAGTGGTGAGAGTAGACATTCTTGTCTTGTTCCTGATCTTAGAGGAAACACTTTCAGCTTTTCACCACTGCATATGATGATAGCTGTATGTTTGTCATGCATCAGCCTTTATGCTGAGCTATGTACCCTCTATGCCCACTTTCTGGAGAGTTTTGATCATAAATGGGTGCAGAGTTTTTTCAAAAGCTTTTTCTGCGTCTATTGAAATGGTATGGTTTTTATTCTTCAATTTGTTGATATGGTATATGACATTGATTGATTTGCAGATGTTGAAAAAGCCTTGCATCCTTGGGATGAATACCACTTGATTATATATATGATCTTTTTATTGTTGGATACGAATTGCTAGCATTTTGTTGAATTTTTGCATCTATGTTCATCAGTGATATTGGCCTATAATTTTGCTTTTTATGTGTTATCTTTGTCTGGTTTTGGTCTCAGGGAGATGATGACCTCATAAAATGAGCTGGGAAGTTTTCCTCCCTCTGCAACTTTTTGGAACAGTTTGAGAAGGATATGTGTTAACTCTTCTTTAAATGTTTGATAAAATTTACCTGTGAAACCCTCAGGTCCTGGACGTTTGTTTGTTGGAAGGTTTTTAATCATGATTTCAGTTTTAGTGCTTGTGATTAGTCTGTTGATGTTTTCTCTTTCTTCTTGGTTTCTGTCTAGGGAGACTGTACCTTTCTGAGAATTTGTCCATTTCTTCCAGGTTGTCCGTTTTACTGGCCTGCAGTTGTTCATTGTAGTCTCTTATGACCCTTGGTATTTCTGTGGTCAGTTGTAACTTCTTTTTCATTCTTAATTTTACTGATTTGAGTCCTCTCTCCTTTTTCTTGATGAGTCTGGCCAAAGATTTATTAATTTTGTGTTTTCAAAGAACCAACTTTTAGTTTCATTGATCTTTGTGATTGTTTTCTTTGTCACTATTTCCTTTATTTCTGCTCTGATCTTTATGGTTTCCTTCCTTCTACTAACTTTAGGTTTGGTTTGCTGTTCTTTTTCTAGTTGATTTAGGTGTAAGGTTAGGTTGTTTATTGGAGATTTTTCTTGTTTTTTCAGGTAAGTCTGTATTGTTATAAACTTCCCATTTAGAACTGTTTTTTGCTGCATCGCATGAGTTTTGGACCATTGTGCTTTCATTTTCCTTTGTCTCCAGGCATTCTTTTATTTCTTCAGTGATTCAGTGGTTTAGTGTTACATTGTTTGCTGCTACTGCTAAGTCGCTTCAGTTGTGTCCGACTCTGTGCGACACCATAGATGGCAGCCCATCAGGCCCCACCATCCCTGGGATTCTCCAGGCAAGAACACTGGAGTGGGTTGCCATTTCCTTCTCCAAAGTATGAAAGGGAAAACTGAAAGTGAAGTCACTCAGTAGTGTCCGACTCTTAGCGACCCCATGGACTGCAGCCTACCAGGCTCCTCCATCCATGGGATTTTCCAGGCAAGAGAACTGGAGTGGGGTGCCATTGCCTTCTCAGATAGTAAAGATATAGTAAAGATAATCTAGGATCTCAGAAAAAAGAATGGAAAAGATGCAACAAAGAGTTGGACATGAATGAGCGACTTCACTTTCACTTTTCACTTTCATGCATTGGAGAAGGAAATGGCAAACCACTCCAGTGTTCTTGCCTGGAGAATCCCAGGGACAGGGGAGCCTGGTGGGCTGTCGTCTATGGGGTCGCACAGAGTCGGACACGACTGAAGCATGTGGAGTGGGGTGCCATTGCCTTCTCTGATATTGTTTAGGTGCTACATGTTTCTTAGTTTTTTTTTTCTTGTAGTTTATTTCTAATCTCGTGCTGTTGTTAGAAAAGATGCTTGATATGGTTTTGATTTCAAATTTATCAGGGCTCACCTTGTGACCCAGCATGTGGTCAGTCCTGGAGAATGTTCCATGTGCACTTGAGAAAAATGTGTAGTCTGCTTTTGGATGGAATGCTCTATAAATATCAATTAAGGCCATTTTGTCTAAAGTATCATTTAAGCCTGCGTTTCCTTATTGATTTTCTGTCTGGTTGATCTGTCCATTAATGAAAGTGGGGTATAAAAGTCCCCTGTTATTGTGTTACTGTCAATTTCTCCCTTTATTAGTTTTGTCTTACATACTGAGGTGTTCCTATATGCGTATGTATCTATAATTGTTACATCATCTTAGATTGAACACTTGGCCATTATCTACTGTCTTTCTTTGTCTCCTATAACAGCTTTGTTTTAAAGTCTATTTTGTCTGATAGGAGTATTGCTACTCCAGCTTTATTATGATTTCCAAATGTTTGAAATACCTTCTCCCATCCCCCTACTTTCAGTCAGTAAGTGTCTGTAGGTGTGAGGTGGGTCTCTTGCAGACAACATGTATATGGTTCTTGTTTTTATATCCACCCAGCCAGTCTATGTCTCTTGGTTGGTGCATTTATTCTATTTACATTTAAGATAATTATTGATATGTATGGAGGGGCCTGGTGGGCTATAGTCCATGGGGTCGCTGAGAGTCAGACACGACTGAGTGACTTCACTTTCTCATGCATTGGAGAAGGAAATAGCAACACACTCCAGTTCTTGCCTGGAAAATCCCAGGGATGGGGGAGCCTGGTGGGCTGCCATCTATGGGGTCGCACAGAGTTGGACATGACTGAAACGACTTAGCAGCAGCAGCAGCAGGCTCCTATTTCCATTTTCTAAGTTGTGTTTATTTTTTGTAGCTTTTTTTTCCTCTGTGTTTCCTGCCTAAAGAAGTTCCTTTAGCATTTGTTGTAAAACTGGTTTGGTGCCAAATTCTCTGACCTTTGACTTGTCTGGAAAGCTTTTGATTTCTTCATCAAATCTGAAAGAGGGGATTTCTGGGTAAGAGTATTCTTGGTTATGGGTTCTTTCTTTTCATCACTTGCCATTCCTTTCTGGCCTGTAGAATTTCTGTTGAGAAATCAGCTGATACCTTATGGGTTTTCCCTTGTATGTTATTTGTCTTTTTTCCCTTATTGCTGTTAATATTTTATCTTTGTCTTTAATTTTTATTAGTTTGATTACTGTGTGTCTTGGTGTGTTCCTCCTTGGGTTTATCCTGCCAGGGACTCTCTCTGCTTCCTGGACTGGGTTGACTATTTCCTTTCTCATGGTGGGTAAGTTTTCAGCTATTATTTCTTCAAATATTTTCTCAGATCCTTTCTCTTTCTCTCACTCTCTTTTTTTTTTCTCGTTCTCTCCTTCTTTCTCTTTCTGGGACCCTTATAATGTGAATATTGATGGCATTTAATGTTGTTCCAGAGCTCTCTTAGGCTGTGTTAATTTTTTTTCATTATTTTTTCTGTATTCTGTTTTGTGGCATTGATTTCCACCATTCCGTCCTCCAGGTCATTTATCCATTCTTCTGCCTCAGTTATTCATTCCTTCTAGTGTATTGTTCATCTCTGTTTGTTCTTTAGTTCTTCTACTGCTACTGCTAAGTTGCTTCAGTCATGTCCGACTCTGTGTGACCCCATAGATGACAGCCCACTAGTCTCCCCTGTCCCTGGGATTCTCCAGGCAAGAACACTGGAGTGGATTGCCATTTCCTTCTCCAATGCATGAAAGTGAAATGTGAAAGTGAAGTCGCTCATTCATGTCCGATTCTTTGTTGCATCTTTTCCATTTTTTCTGAGATCCTAGATTATCTTTACTATAATTATTCTGAATTCTTCTAGGTAGTTGCTTATCTCTTCATTTAGTTGTTTTTCTGGGGACTTATCTTGTTCCTTCATCTGGGACATAATTCTGTTTCTTTTCATTTTGGTTAGCTTTCTGTGATTGTGGTATTGGTTCTGGCCTGCTGGGATTGTAGTTCTTATTTCTTCTGTTTTCCCTTTGGTGGAAGAGGATAAGAGGCTTATGTAAGCTTTTTGATGGGAGAGACTGGCTATGGGGAAAACTGGGTCTTGCTGTGGTGGGCAGGGCTGTGCTCAGTAAAACTTTAATCCAGTCATCTGCTGAGGGGTGGGGCTGTGCTCCCTTAGATCCTGTTAGTTGTTTGGCATGAGGTAACCCAGTCCTGGAGTCTACAGACTCTATTGTAGGGCTATTGGCGACCTGGAGAACTCACTAATCTCCCAGGACTGCTGTTGCCAGTACCCCTCTCCCCGTAGTGCACCACTGCTGACCCATGCCCCTGGAAGAGACCCTCAAACACTCATAGTAAGGTCTGGCTCAGTCTCCTTTTGGGTCACTGCTCCTTTTCTCTGTGTCCTGGTGTGGACAAGATTTTGTTTATACCCTCAAGAGTCCATATCCCCTAATCCTGTGGAATTTCTATAATCAAATCTCCCTGGCCTTCAAAGTCAGATTCCCTGGAGATTCCCAGTCCCTTGGCCAGATCAGATGTGGGGACTAGAACCTTCACACCTGGAACTTCTTTGATATTGTTCTCCAGTTTGTGGTCCCCCATCTAGCATGTATAGAATTTGATTTTATTGTAATTGTGTCCCTCATACTGTTCCATTGTGGCTTCTCTTTTGTCCTTGATGTGAGGTATCTTTTTTGGTGGGTTCCATTGTCTTATCAATGGTGGTTCTACAGCCAGGTGCAATTTTGCTGCTCTGGCAAAAGATGAATACATGTCCTTCTTGAAACAATTAATTTTGCTTTTATTTCTTTATCCTTGGGATGCTTACTTAAGAAAATATTGCTAAGATTTATGTCAGAGAATGTTTTCCCTGTGTTATTTCTGAGGAGTTTTATGAAACTCCTCTTATTTTTTCTATTTTCATAAAAATCTTATTGTGATTTTCATAAAAATCTTCATGTATAGTGTGCGGGTATGTTCTAACATCACTAATCTACATGCTTTCCAGCTTTCCCAACACTACTTGCTAAAGACACTGTCTTTTCTACATTGTGTATTCTTTCCACTTTTGTCAAAGATTAATCTGCCATTTCTGAACTCGCTATTCTGTTACACTGATCAGTAATTCTGATTTTGTGCCACTACTGTGCTGTTTTGATTACTGTAGCTTTGAACTGTTGTCTAAAGTCTGAAAGGGATATGCCTTCAACTTTGTTCTTTTTCCTCAGGATTGCTTTGGAAATTCTAGGTCTTCTGTGGTTCCATATAAATGTGAGGGTTATTCTATTTCTGAGAAGAATATCATGGGTGATTTAATAGGGATCATGTTTAATCTTAGATTGCTTTTGTTATTGTGGCCTTTTGAACTGTATTAATTCTTCCAATCCAAGAGCATGGGTTATCTTTCCATTTCCCTGGTTATCTTCAATTTCCTTCATAAGCTTTATAATTCTCAGAGTTTAAATCTTTCACTTCCTTGGTTAGGTTTATTTCTAGGGTTTGGTTGTTTTTTTTTTAATGTTATTTTAAATGAGATAGTACATTTGCTTTCTGACATTCCATTTTTATTTTAAAGAAATACAACCAATTTCTATATACTGATGTTGTGTCCCGCTACCTTGCTGAATTCATTTATCAGTTCTAATAGGTTTTTTTGTTCAGTTTCTCAAGAGGAAGAATATTTCTCTTAATTTAATTGAAGTATATTTGACTCATAATATTCTGTTAATTTCTACTGCACAGCAAAGTGACTGAATTATATGTAGGTTTTTTTTTTTTTACTATTCTTTTACATTCTGATTTATTATAGGATATTGAACATAGTTCTCTGTGCCACACAGTAGAACCTTATCCATTCCCAGTATTAAAGCCTACATCTGCTACCCCCAACCTCCCACTCCATCCCTTCCCTGTCCCTCTCATGACCACCAGTCTGTTCTGTGATTCTGTTTCACAGATAGATTCATTTCTATATTTTAGAATCCAGATATAAGTGATGCCATGTGTTATTTTTCTTTCTCTTACTTGCTTCACATAGTATGATAATCTCTAGTTGCATCCATGTTGTTGCAGATGGCATTATTTCATTCTTTATGGCTAAGTAGTAGTCTGTTGTGTATATGTACCATATTTTTATCCATGCATCTGTGGATGACTATTTGGATTGCTGCCATGACTTTGCTATGTGACATAGGGGTGAGTGTGTGTATCTTTTTGGGTTAGAGTTTTGTCTGGGTATATGGGATTGTTGGATCATATGGTATTCTTTTTTTAGTTTTCTGAGGAACCTCCATCCTGTTTTCCATACTGGCTGTACCAATTTATATTCCCAGCCAGAGTTTGGGAAGGTTCCCTTTTCTTCACATCTCATCCAGCATTTGTTATTAAAATTTGGAGAGTTTTAAATGGTGACCATTGTAAATTTGATTTACATTTCTCTAATGGAAAGCAATGTTGAGTATCTTTGCCTGTGACTTTTGGCCATTTTGTATTTCTTATTTGGAGAAATATCTGTTTAGGTCTTCTGTCCATTTTTCAACTGGATTTTTTGTTTTTCTGTTGTTGAGTTGTATGAGCTGTTTTTATATTTTGGAAATCAAGCCTTGTCAGTCACATAATTTTTAAATATTTTATTCCATTCTGTAGTTTGTCTTTTTGTTTATGTTTCCTTTGCTGTGTAAATATTTGTTTCATTAGGTCCTATTTGTTTATTTTTGTTATTTCTATTCCCTCAGGAGACTGACCCAAAAAAACATCGGCATGATTTATGTCAGAGAATGTTTTCCCTATGATCTCTTCTAGTTTTATGCTGTCATTTCTTATATGTAAATCTTTAAGCCATTTTGCATTTATGTTTCTGTATGGTGAAAGGGTATGTCTAACTTCATTAATTTATATGTTGTTGTCCAACTTTTCCAATATTACTTGCTGAAGAGGCTTTCCCCCCACATCATATATTCTTTTCTCCTTTATTGAAGATTGACTGTCAGTGTGTGGGTTTATTCCTGAGTGCTCTGTTCTGTTGCATTGATCTGTGTTTTTATGTGAATAACATGCTGTTTTGGTCACTGAAACTTTGTAATATTATCTGAAGTCTGGGATGGTTATGTCCCCTGCTTTGTTCTTTTTTCCTAAGGCTTGCTTTGGCAATTCTGGGTCTTTTATGAATCCGAATTAAATTTTAGGCTTATTCTAGTTCTGTGAAAAATGTCATATGTAATTTAACAAGGATTACATTGAATCTATAGATTGCTTTGGGTAGTGTGGGCATTTTACCAATATGAATAATTCTGATCAAAATGCATGGAATATCTTTCCATTTCTTTAAGTCATCTTCACTTTCCTTTATTGATGTCTTAAACTTTCACCTCCTTGGTTAGCTATATTCCTAAGTACTTTATTTTAGGGGTGCGATTTTGGAAATTTTTTTTTTTTTACATTCTCTTTATGATACTTTATTGTTAGTTTAAAGAAATGCAGCCAGATTCTGTTCATCTTGTATCCTGCTACCTTGCTGAATTCATTTATCAGCTCTGGTAGTTTTTGAGTGGCATCTCTAGGGCTTTCTGTATACAGTAAGTCCCCTACATATGAACCTTCAAGTTGCATATGTTCAAAGATGCAAATGAGCTTTACATCAAGGTCAAGCATGAGTGAAACTGCAACTTGGCCATCTGTCTCTTATTTCTGACAGCCCTTCAGCTCTATCAACTCTCACCTCCTCTCACTCCTCCAGTCAGTAAGTCTTGCCTGTTCACTGGATGCCAGCCCATGTATGTCAGCTGTTGAACTGTACTACTATCTTTTTCACTGGTAGTATACTGTAAGATGAAAAATGTTTTATTTTTGTGTTCATTTCTTATGTATTATTTGCATGACAAGAATTATAAACCTTATAATACTATACAGCTGATTGTATTAGTTGAGTACCTACACTGATTTTGTTGACTTACAAAAAATTGGACTTACAAATGTGCTCTCAGAATAGAACTCAGACTCTTTCATATGTAGGGGACTTGATGTGTACAATCATATCAAGTACATAAAATAAGAGAAATACCTCTTCCATTCCAATTTGGATACCTTTTCTTTTTCTGATTGCTGTGGCTATGACTTCCAATACTCTGTTTAATAGAAGAGATGATAGTGGTCATCCTTCTTTTTTAAAAAAAGTTTCTATTTCTATTCTAGGATAGTTAATTTACAATGTTGTGTTCAGGTGTACAACTGAGTCCATTAAACATATGTATATCTGTTCTTTCTTAGGTTCTTTTCCCATACAGTGGTTACAGAATACTGAGTAGTATGTTGTGCTATTAGGCAGATCCCTGCTGATTATCTGTTTTATATATAGCCCTATGTACACATTAATCTCAAACTCCTCAAATGTATCCCTTCACTTCACATTTACCCCCTACCTTGGCAATTAGAAGTCTATTGTGGGTCTCTTTCTGTTTTGCGGATAAGTTTATTTGTATCATCGGTTCTACATATAAATTACATCATATTTGTTTTTCTCTATTTGACTTACTTCACTTGGTATAATTATCCATGGGTCCATCTGTGTTTTTTGGCATTATTTCATATTTTCTTTTATGGCTGAGTAATAAGGTTCGTGACATTGTACAGGAGACAGGGATCAAGACCATCCCCATGGAAAAGAAATGCAAAAAAGCAAAATGGCTGTCTGGGGAGGCCTTAAAAGTAGCTGTTAAAAGAAGAAAAGTGAAAAGCAAAGGAGAAAAGGAAGGATATAAGCATCTGAATGCAGAGTTCTAAAGAATAGCAAGAAGAGATAAGAAAGCCTTCTTCAGAGATCAATGCAAAGAAATAGAGGAAAAGAACAGAATGGGAAAGACTAGAGATCTCTTCAAGAAAATTAGAGATACCAAGGGAACATTTCATGCAAAGATGGGCTCGATAAAGGACAGAAATGGTCTGGACCTAACAGAAGCTGAAGATATTAAGAAGAGGTCGCAAGAATACACAGAAGAACTGTACAAAAAAGATCTTCACGACCCAGATAATCACAATGGTGTGATCACTAATCTAGAGCCAGACATCTTGGAATGTGAAGTCAAGTGGGCCTTAGAAAGCATCACTACAAACAAAGCTAGTGGAGGTGATGGAATTCCAGTGGAGCTATTTCAAATCCTGAAAGATGATGCTGTGAAGTGCTGCACTCAATATGCCAGCAAATTTGGAAAACTCAGCAGTAGCCACAGGACTGGAAAAGGTCAGTTTTCATTCCAATCCCANACCTAACAGAAGCAGAAGATATTAAGAAGAGGTGGCAAGAATACACAGAAGAACTATACAAAAAATATCTCCATGAACTCAGATAACCACTATGGTGTGACCACTCACCTAGAGCCAGACATCCTAGAATGTGAAGTCAAGTGGTTCTTAGGAAGCATCACTACAAACAAAGCTAGTGGAGGTAATGGAATTCCAGTCGAACTATTTCAAATCCTGAAATATGATGCTGTGAAAGTGCATATGCCAGCAAATTAGGAAAACTCAGCAGTGGCCACAGAACTGAAAAAAGTCAATGTCCATTCCAATCCCAAAGAAAGTCAATGCCAAATAATGTTCAAACTACCACACAATTGCACTCATCTCACACGCCTTCAAAGTAATGCTCAAAATTTTCCAAGCCAGGCTTCAGCAGTACATGAACCGTGAACTTCCAGATATTCAAGCTGGTTTTAGAAAAGACAGAGGAAACAGAGATCAAATTGCCAACATCAAAATAGCAAGAGAATTCCAGAAAAACATCTATTTCTGCTTTATTGATTATCCCAAAGCCTTTGACTGTATAGATCACAACAAATGTGGAAAATTCTGAAAGAGATGGGAATACCAGACCACCTGACCTGCCTCCTGAGAAATCTGTATGCAGGTCAAGAAGCAACAGCTAGAACTGGACATGGAACAACACACTGGTTCCAAACAGGAAAAGGAGTACGTCAAGGCTGTATATTGCCACCTTGCTTAGTTAACTTACATGCAGAGTACATCATGTGAAATGCTGGGCTGGATGAAGCACAAGCTGGAAACAAGATTGCCAGGAGAAAGATTGATAACCTCAGATATGCAGATGATACCACCCTTATGGCAGAAAGTGAAAAACTAAAGAGCCTCTTGATGAAAGTGAAAGAGGAGAGTGAAAAAGGTAGCTTAAAACTCAACGTTGAAAAAACGAATATCATGGCATCTGGTCCCATTACTTCATGGCAAATAGATGGGGAAACAACAGAAACATTGATAAAGTTTATTTTTTTGGGCTCCAAACTCACTGCAGATGATAACTGCAGCCATGAAATTAAAAGACACTTGCTCCTTGGAAGAAAAGCTATGACCAACCTAGACAGCATATTAAAAAGCAGAGACGCTACTTTGCCAACAAAGGTCCATCTAGTCAAGGCTATGGTTTTTCCAGTAGTCATGTATGGATGTGAGAGTTGGACTATAAAGAAAGCTGAGCACCAAAGAATTGATGCTTTTGAGCTGTGGTGTTGGAGAAGACTCTTGAGAGTCCCTTGCGCTGCAAGGAGATCCAACCAGTCCATTCTGAAGGAGATCAGCCCTGGGATTTCTTTGGAAGGAATGATGCTAAAGCTGAAACTCCAGTTCTTTGGCCACCTCATGTGAAGAGTTGACTCATTGGAAAAGACTCTGCTCTGGGTTTGTCATTGTTGTTCAGTCACTTAGTCATGTCATACTCTTTGTGTCCCCATGGACTGCAGCACACCAGGCTTCCCTGTCCTTCACCATCTCCTGGATCTTGCTCAAACTCATGTCCATTGCGGTAGGCGGTGGTGCCATGCAACCATCTCATCCTCTGGAGAAAGGAGTTTGACAGGGGGGTTTGTCATAAATGGCCTTTATTATGTTGCAGTAAGTTCCCTACCTCCATGCCCACTTTCTGGAATGTTTCTTATCATAAATAGATGTTCAGTTTGATCAAAAGTGTTTTCTGCATCTCTTAAGATGATGCTTATTTTGCAGTCTATTAATATCGTGTATCACACTGATTGATTTGCACATATTGAATAATCTTTGCTTCTCTGGAGTAAATCTCTCTTGATCCTGGTGTATAATCCTTTTAATGCACTGTTGGATTCGGTTTACTAGTATTTTGTTGAGGATTTTTGTGTCTATGTTCATTATTGCTATTGGCCTGTAAAAGTTTTTTTGTGATATCTTTGTCTGGTTTTGGTATCAGGGTGATGATGGCTGTGTAGAATGAGCTTGGGATTATTATTTACTCTGCATTTTTGAGAAGAGTTTGAGAATAAGTGTTAACTATTCTCTAGGTGTTTGATAAAATTCACCTGTGAAGCCACCTGATCCTGAACTTTTGTTTGTTGGTAGATTTTTTATCATAATTTTAATTTCAGTACTTGTGATTGGTCTGTTTACATTTTTCATTTCATCCTGATTCAGTCTTGGACAGTTATACTTTTCTAAGAATTTGTCCATTTCTTATAGGTTGTCCATTTTATTGGCATATAGTTGGCTTATAATAGCCTCTTATGATCCTTTGTATTTCTGTGATGTCCATTGTAACTTCTGCTTTTTATTTCTAATTGTATTGATTTGAGACCTTTCCCTTTCTTGATGTGTCTGGATAAAGGTTTTATCAGTTCAGTTTATTTTCTCAGAGAACCAGATTTTAGATTCATTGATGTTTGCTGTTTTTTTCTTTGTCTCTGTTTCACTTATTTCTGCTCTGATCTTTATACTTTCTTTCCTTCTACTAACTTTGGCTTTTGTTTGTTCTTTCTCTAGTTGTTTTAAGTGTAAGGCAGTTTATTTGAGATTTTTCTTGTTTCCTGAGGTAAGATTGTATTGCTGTAAACTTGCCTCTTAGAACTGCTTTTGTCGTGTCCCATAGGTTATGGATTGCCTCGTTTTCATAGCCATTTGTCTCTATGTTTTTTGTCCTCCATTTCCTCTTTGATTTCTTCAGTGATCCTTGGTTATTTAGTGGCATGCTTTTTAGCCTCCATATATTGGTGTTTTTTACAATTTTTTTTTTCCCAATCTCATAGTGTTGTGATCAGGAAAGATGCTTGGTATGACTTCAGTTTTCTTAAATTTACCAGGGCTTTATTTGTGGCCCAGCATGTCATCTATCCTGGAGAATGTTTCATGTGCTCTTGAGAATAAAATGTATTCTACTTCTTTCATATGGAATGTCCTGAACATATCAGTCAAGTCTGTATGGTCTAATGTGTCATTTAAGGCTTGTGTTTCCTTACTAATTTTCTGCCTGATGATCTGTCCATTGGCTGTTAGTGGGGTATTATTTTTCCCCAGTATTATTGTGTTACCATTGATTTCCCCTTTTATGGTGGTTAGCATTTGCCTTATATATTGAGATGCTACTATGTTGGGTGCATATATATTTACAATTGTTTATCTTCTTGGGTTGAACCTTTGATCATTATGTAATGCCTTTCCTTGACTCTTGTAGTTTTTGACAACCTTTTGCTAAAGGTATGAACAAGTAAAGAACTTATCTCATTAGGCAAGTTCACATTACTAAGAATGCCTAGAAAACGATTGATTCTTCACAGCAGGACCTGCTGTTAGTCTCCAGTTTATTATTTCTGTACTCTATGGAATGTGCCCACGAGACGAAATGCATCTCTTACTAGTATCATTATGGAAAGTTATGGCAGAGTTTTATTAAACCCTCCTACATAAGTGAGAACATCATCAAACTGGGCAACCAGTCTGAAAGGCCAAATGTCCCAATTAAAAGAAGAATTACAGGAAATGAGTGAGAAGATGTTATTGTTAGAGTATATTATAGGGGCTAATAGCGAAGGCTATCAAGGCAATAAAGAACAAGTACCTAGGATCTTTTGGAGTCTCTTCATTCTCAAATTGACAAAGCTGAAGTTAGCATAGGAGCCAGACTACCTTAAGGAGTCGTTCCCTTTGAATGTTTTACTGCAATGAAAGTATTGCAGTTGGTAATGAATCTTACTATCCTAAGGAAAAGGCTGTTAGAAAAGAGAAGTAGGGGTGGAAGGTGGGAGGGAGGCTCACGAGGGAGGGGACATACCTATACTATGGCTGATTTATGTTGATATATGGCAGAAAGAAACAATATTATAAAGCATTATTCTCATTATAAATAAATAAATTTTAACAAGAAAGATAAGTGAGATCCAACCAGTCCATTCTAAAGGAGATCAGTCCTGGGTGTTCTTTGGAAGGAATGATGCTAAAGCTGAAACTCTAGTACTTTGGCCACCTCATGTGAAGAGTTGACTCATTGGAAAAGACTCTGATGCTGGGAGGGATTTGGGGAGGAGAAGGGGACAACAGAGGATGAGATGGCTGGATGGCATCACCGACTCAATGGACATGAGTCTGAGTGAACTCTGGGAGTTGATGATGGACAAGGAGGCCTGGTGTGCTGCAATTCATGGGGTCACAAAGAGTCGGACACGACTGAGCGACTGAACTGAACTGAAGTGAGATGAACTGGTAGTAGTTATTGAAGCTTGCTTAGAGGACATTAATCATGAAGATGAAAATGATGAATAGGAAGATGAGGATGGTCCTCTTGGAGAGAAACTGATATTTAATGAAAATGACATCATAGAAGGGTATTATTACACTGAGAGATATGGGCACACATTATGAACTTTTTTGAAGAAAACAGATCTTACAGTGTATAGACACGTAATCAATCCTCTTCCCACCCTTTTCGACCTCTCATGAAAGAGAAGAATCAGATGATTGACCACTAGATCCATGATTAATATTATTTTGCCACTTGCTAGAAGAACTCAAGTATTGGCACAGTTTATGCAGAACTTCAGGGATACATATATGCATCAGGACTAGAGAATTCATCTCACAGTGATGTATTTTGTAAAGAAGGACTAATCTAGAGTCTGTTCTAGCCTAAAATCTGTAGCAGATGAGTCTAATTTTCACAATTACATCTTTTTGGTCTCATTGAATGAAGAGTTTAATCATAGATACGGACTAACTGTAGGTATCTGAGCTTGAGAAACAGGGAAAGGTCTTCATGTTTTTTGTGATGTTGATACATATTTATCAGCTGAATACCTTAACAGCTGCCAGTTAAATGCTGAACCAATTAAGAAGGATGTTTGACCCTGTGGTGTTGTCTTTACAACCCTGCCATCATTTGTGCCAGTCAGGATGTTCTGCCACTTGTGGAGCAGCAATTGGTTCATGAAGAGGAGTCTGGCTTTTGGCAAGCTCTTTGGCTTTGGAATGACTTTCAGTGTTGATCCGCCTAACTTCTGGTGGATTTGACATGGAAGTAGAAGGTGGGGGTGGATAAGATGTTCATCTTCATTGAAAATACTTTCATGGTGACCTGACTATGTTGCAAACGCTCATTCCCGGTCTTTTGCACTCTGTCGTGAAAAACGCTGTGCTGATAAGTTAACCATTGAGCACCACCACATATGCATTCAGTCCAAAGCCATGAAGGAGGCCTCGCTCTCACATCTGAGAATGCTGGTCTTAGGAGGTGAGAGAGAACCATCTTCACAAACAGGCATATAGGACAAAAAGTGAAACTGTTGATTAACATAATCACTGGCACATTAGTTTGAACCACAAACCAGCCGTATTTATTTAGCCTTAATTTTCATTTCAGATGCAGTACTTCTTTCAGGCCTTATTTTACTTTAGTAGTTTAACTTGGTACTTCCAATGGAGGAAAAGTCAAGCGTTGTGATGCAGAGCTTCTGCTTTGTAAGACAACTGTACTGTGGAACCACTGACAGATCAAAATCTGACATGTGTTCCAAAAGTAGTTTTGAATTAGTGTCTATTCAACTTCATGTTCTGATGTTAACCCTGGTTGTGTTGTAATGGTGGGTCAGGAGCAGCCTAGTCTTGCAGAGAAAACTGGAGTGTTATAGATGATTTTGTGGGCAAGGGTTCTTCACCTGCCCACCACTGAGTCAGCCTGCTTGGTTTTTAATTGAAGATCTTTCGTCAGTAGCTTTAGGGATCCTTTCTCACTGAAGCAGAGGATAGTTAAATGATATATCTGAAAGCTCCAACCTGTTATGTTGCTTAGCTCCCTAAATGCCTGGTTTTAAACAGATGAGTAAGAGTTAAAAATACTTAGGTTATAATCTATGACTTGACTAAAAACATAACATGGTACTGCTTTATTGTCATGTTCAGGATTAGGAGTCAAAGTTGCTATAGACTGTTTTGAACGAACAGAAATAGACATAGAAACATCTTTAACAGAGCAGTTAATTATATTAAAGTGCAGGACACTGGGAACATCTGGGATGTCTGAGAACATCAGTTAACCTGAGCCAGGGTGTGCTCAGGGTCCTCCTCATAGCATAGTGTTATGTGGTTTTTCCTTTGTATTATCTCAGCCTGGATCCATATGTATTTTTTATTCTTTTCTTTTAATATGTTAATTTTGCTCTATCTGTATTTGCATTATTATAATAGTTTGAGTTCTGAGGGAGTTTCACTGAAGGGAGAAAACAATTTAATGAGGTATACCATAAGGTTACAGTGGTTGAGAAAAGAGGAAGAGGAGAAGTTTATCTAAATGGAAATCTGAATTACAGAATATTTTAAAGAAATATATTACTTGCAGATAGAATGATGCTTACCATAGGGTAAATTGCTAGATCTAGAGACTAGAGACAGGGTGAAAGGCATATAGAGGGGCTATTAACCCACGCAGATAATGTAGTAGTGGAACCAGTCTAGTCAGTGCAATTTCAGAATCTGTAATTGTTAAAAAAAAAAAAAATTAGTCAAAACCTAAATTAACTCATTTTCTTTGAAAGTAATAAGACCCGATTCTCTTCATACTCAATTTCAAACACTGAGTTACAGGTTTCAAAGACATACAGCTATTGCCCTATTCTCCATGAAATTATGAGGGACACCAGATGTTCTTTACCTTATCCTATTCTAACCCACAAAAGAAGAGTTCCTGTAGTCATTATTTTATCATTCAAGTCTTACTTAGACCAAAGGGGCTTATATATAATTGAGTACCTAAGGTCAGAGAACTTATTTAGGATTTTGTTCAGTTAAATTGGCTTATACTAAAAGTATTATAACTCTGTGCAGTATGGCAGATGAATGATATGCCCAAACATTATTGACAGATTCCATATATGTATATATATGCTATACAAGGATATACAAGTAACATAAATTGGTTCATTTTTTTTGCTAAGTTTGGAAAAAAATCTATACATTGGTATATAAAAAACACTTCTAAAGAGATATTATAAAAGGTTTTACTATCTTTTAAGTGTATCCCTTTGTCTTTTCCTTGCATTTAAAGAACCAGCAGTATCACCAAAATTTATTTATTCTTTTCTAGGCTCAGGTGACATAATAAGTTATACAAACAAAATTGGGTCAGGAGACCTAGGTTCAAAGAAACAACTCTGGGCATATCTTTGAGCCTCTGGGGACCTAATTTGCACCATTTATGAAACTGAGTTAGATTTGGTGATCACAAATACCCCAGTACTGTAATGTTTCCTATACCCTTATGTACATGTATAGTAGCATACCAGATGTAATCTGGTTTTGAAAAGAAAAGGGTAAACTTTTAAGATATTAAAATAACACAATTTTGGAAATGACTTTGTCAAATAAAATTTCATTAAGGACTTTAACAGAGGATGAAAGACAACCAGGCTAACACGATGTCTCCACTCTAAGCAGTTTTTTGGGTTTAGTAGATCAACCAAGTAAGAATCTATTTATATAATTACTCATTTATTAAACATGGAAATTCATAGAAAACAAACCTAAGTCTAAAAATATTAAAAATTGGGTTGCAGTCTGAAAAAAAGAAAAGGGCTTCCCCAGCAGTTAGGGCTGATCTGTCTTACTCCAAACCTAGACAGCATGATGTTTTGCGGGGGTGTTTTTTTTTTCCCATATAAGATCTGTCAAGACATGATTTAACAGGTTCAGTTTGGAGAAATCAAACTTCCAGAGCAATCTGTATTACAGCAATTGAAAAGGAAAGAATTGAGTTGAGCTACATTTTTAAAACAGGACTGTGGTCAAAAGTATGTATAAATTTGCGTAAACTCCACTATAAATGACCAAAAAACTCTGATTCTTAGTTAATCAAGACTGCAATCAGTGCTTCTCTAGTTTTGCTCATCTTATTTTCAAAGAAATAATTGCTAGTGTTTTCCAAGGTAGTCAAGAAACAAAGGGAGACCCAAGACTTAATGACTAAACAAAAATTCCAAGAGACCTATCCAAAGTGGCATTGTTTTAGCCATTCTTCATCCTGTAACATTTACTTATAAAGATGCAAGTGGAGAGTTTTCCATCTTCTGCCTCAAGATTCTTTGGAGTATCAATTGCCTTTAGGGTCGATTGAAGGTCATACCTTTAAGCTGGGGGAACTTTTGAGTAAATAACTCTGCATAAGTTCCTAAATGGTTTATTTGGTGTCTCTTGGAACCATATCTGAAGAAGATTAAAAACCCGGGTAAAGTGGTAGCACCAGCTCTGCTATGGCTTCCAGCCTCCTAAAAATTCATAACTAACCATTTGCTAACACTTGACGTTCCACAAGTTACCTGTTCTGTTATAGTACACATTCTTGATCCTGATGATGAGTTTTTCAGGCTAAAATTACTTTAATTCCATCATGTTTTGCTATTTAATAGAAATAAAATCACATAAATGATGATCACTGTGATGACATAAAATACTTGCACAAAAATTTTCCTATATTATTTTCTCCATTTTTCAGAAAAACTTTGAATAACTTTTTCATCATTACACAACTGAATGAGAATTTAAGCTTAGGAATCTGTTCATTAAAATAAAGCAAATGAAAACATAAAATGAATTAATACCTGAATTTGAGGGAGTCAGTAGTTATATGGAAATGCCTATATATTAGGATCAAGACTTCACTTGAATGGGGTTTGTTTTTAGGGAGATAGTTTTTTTGTTTTTGTTTTTTTTAAATATATAGTACAGATGCCATTGTCTGTTGCTGAGATTAACAATTTCATTCAATTCAGGTACCAGCAGTGATACTTAAGTAGTACAAAAAGAGAACAAAAGCGTGAAGAAAAAGGTATTATGGAGAAAAGGAAGATGATTAAGTGAAGGAGCCAGAGTAACTTTAGAAGGAATGGCAGCTTCTGATAAAGTATATGTATACAGTTTCTCACCAGGTACTAAAGGTTCATTTCCTTCCTGGCTGGAAGTTCCCCTAGAAGGGATTTATGGCAGCTTCATTCTCAGAATGCTTTCCCTGATAAAGGGAATCTCAGAAAAGGCTTCTTTCTACATCTTGTTGTATCTTAGATGTCTGTGGTTTAAGGTCATCTTTATGCCATTCTAGTAGGTTGTGCATCCCTTCATTTGGGACTGCCCATAGCTAATTAAATCTCTAATAAAAAATGTTGTTCAACTCCTGCTGTTGTCTCTGAACTCGGAGGACATGGGGCCCAGACCTCTGTTAATGAAGCATCAGCTTTCTGATACCTTTGGAGAGAGGGCACAATGAAGCTTAGGCAGGAAATGCTAGAAAACTGCAAAGTGGATGTGACTGTTGCTATGGGAATGACTTGCCACTGCCAGAATGAAGCAAGATGCTGAAGCAATACAAGACCCACAGGTACATGGAAAAGGCACAGGAAGCAGACAGGAGGAGCTTTCTTCCTCCTTTCTTCCTCCCCAAGCCTCACAGTCTGTTGGTAGAGGCTTAAGGAAGTCAGTTGGCAAAACAAACTGGTTAGTGAAGTCCCAGCTCCAGCATCACTAGGCAGAGCATGGAGGGTGAATTTGAAACTGAGGGACAGTAATAGCATTAACTTCTTGGAAACCACACGTGCTCACACCTCTGCTCCACTCCCAGGCCTGATTTCAAACTCTCAACAATTGATGTGTTAACAAGCCCTCTGGGTGATTTAGGTGCATAGTCAAGTTTGAGAACCACCAAACTAGAACATTGGGCATCCAGATTCTTCATTTGCTGATTTTCATTCTTGCCAATGACTGGTTGTTCAAGAATAAGAAAGTACTGCTTCTCAGAATCTAATCATGATTCCCCTTATGCCTCTAGGCAGTTGGGGTTGGCAAAAGTTAGAAACAAATTCACATTATATTAATATAAGACTTTGGTTTCTTTGTGGATTAAATAGAAGTGATACTCTTACTTAGGGTTTTGATTTTTTCTGTTATAACCAGATTTATCTAATCAAGCAATAAAATATGAAAACTGAGTATTCTTGTATAGGTCAATGTTGTTAATAAAAAGTATAAAGTGAGACGCTATTATATTATAAGTAATTATTTTGGTTTTAGGTGGAATTTAACCATGATAGCTATTGTTGCTGTTGTTCAGTTGCTAAGTTGTCTGCCTCTTTGCAACTCCGTGAACTGCAGCATGCCAGGTGTTCCTGTCCTTCACTCTCTCCCTGAGTTTGCTCAAACTTACATCCACTGAGGCACTAACCATCTCATCCTCTCTCACCCCTTCTCTTGCTCTCAACCTTCCCCAGCATCTGGGTCGTTTCCAGTGAATTGGCTCTTCACATCAGGTGGCCAAAAGATTCAGCATCAGTCCTTCCGATGAATGTTCACAGTTGATTTCCTTTAGGATTGAGTAGTTTGATCTCACTGCCCAAGGGACTCTCAAATCTTCTCCAACACCACAGTTTGAAAGCATCAATTCTTCATTGCTCAACCTTCTTTATGGTACAACTTTCATATCCATACATGACTACTGGAAAAACCATAGCTTTGACTATCTGGACCTTTGTTGGCAAAGTGATATCTCTACTTTTTAATACACTGTCTAGGTTTGTCATAACTATGCTTCCCAAGGAGCAAGCGTCTTTTAAATTTTTGGCTGCATTCACCATCCACATTGATTATGGAGCCAAGTAAATGAAATCTGACACTGGTTCCCCATTTTCCCCATCTACTTGCCATGAAATGACAGGACCAGATGCCATGGTCTTCATTTTTTGAATGTTCAGTTTTAAGCCAGCTTTTTCACTCTCCTCTTTCACCTTCATCCAGAGGCTCTTTTTCTTCACTTTCTGCCATTAAAGTGGTATCATCTGCATATCTGAGGTTGATGATAGCTGTGCTATGCTTAGTTGCTCAGTCATGTCCAACTCTTTGAGACTCGGTGGACTGTACCCTGACAGGCTCCTGTGTCCATGGAGATTCTCTAGGCAAGAATGGCTGGAATGGGTTGCCACGCCCTCCTCTAGGGGATCTTCCGAACCCAAGGATCAAACCCAGGTCTCCTGCATTGCAGGCAGATTCTTTACTGTCTGACTCACCAGGGAAGCCCTGGTGAAGCTATTAGCCATAAAAAAACTAATCAGCATATTTTCAGACACCTGAGCCAGTTTTTCTTTCTTTAAGTGATTCACTCCTCCCAGGCATTAGTGTCAAGCATGTCTTAGAGAGGAAAGTTTAACCTTCACTGTAAGCAAATGTACACTCAGACTCAAAGCTAAAATGATACTTTAACCATGTCCTTTCTCATTTCCTACCCATACAGTTCTTTTACTTCTGCCCCATCACTGTCAAGACCTAACAGTGACTTGACATTGTAAACCTGGTGCTCAAGAGCTGAATTAATGGTAGGGACCTTTTCATTCATTCACTAAACATTACAGAGTTCATGAGTTTTAAACACTAGGTAAATATCAGTGAACAAAGCAAGGTTTCTACATCTGGAGCTTATAGTCAAATAGGTAAGAGACAAAAGGCTTCCCTGGTAGCTCAGTGGTCAGGAATCCACCTGCCAAGCCAGGAGATGCACATTCCATCCCTTTGTCTGGAGGATCCCCTGGAGAAGGAAATGGCAACCCACTCCAGTATTCTTGCCTGGGAAATCCCATGGACAGAGGAGCACAGTCCATGGGGTTGCATAAAAGTGGGACACAACTTACCAACTAAATGAGATACAAATAATAAAACATATAAAAGTGGTGGTAAATGTTATTAAGAAAAATACAGTAGTACAAGGAGAAAGAGAATGATTAGCCTGCAGTATTGTGCATAAATTTCTCTGTGCCTGAAACCTAGCACACAGTGAATTTTCTAAGTACAGTGTCTTTGAATTCTGAAAAGTGAGAGTCGTACAATTAAAGATTAGAACAATGAAAATTAAAGCTAATGAGGTCTTTGTATCTGAACAAGTTGGAGGAAGGGAGAAATGAGAAGGTCACATAGTACGAGAGAACCAAAAGGAATAGACTGGCAAGTCTGAACCCTTGTTCAGAGACTAGTTTCTCACTTGAAAATAATGTTTTTGGGGGGGGGGGGGGGGTGCTGTTTACACAAATTCCTAGTTAGGATTTCAGCAGCCACACCCAGGGAAGATCTTGAAGCTAATCATTTGCTTAGGAAAACAGAAGATGTCCATGGGACTGATAGAAAAAGGATCAGAAAACGAATCATTCCTCTTTATCTGTTTTAGAAACGCTAAACTTGGGAGTTTTTCTTCAGGACAGGTTTAAAAGAAGCAGTGCAATTAAACTTGAAATAGCCTTAACAGAGAAAATACCTAACACTCTGTTACTATTAAGAATGCATTGAAAAACAATAGTTACCCTTTGTTGATAATGCCTACTTTTTGGGCTAGCAGTTCAATGATAGATCGGAGCACTGTACCTCATCCACACTTTGTTCTGTTTGCCACTCCTGCATGCGCATACACAAACACACAAACATCAGATATATAATTGGCAAATGTATAGGAAAAATTTATCATCACATTCACCATTCTATAATATGATGGAATTACTCTAAATATAGTTTAAAATCCCACATTTTTATGACTTTAGAAGGATAATTTCCTTTTTATAGTATGTAAAAGTCAGATATGCTTCAGGAATTAGATGACCTCACTAACTCAAAGTAGGGAGGGGTCATATACGTGAATGCTGGGTAAGACCCAGAAGGCAAAGAGGCACAAAAATGTCTGAGTAGAATATTTATTTTAAAAGAGAGTGGAAAGTTTCTTTTTTAAGATTAGCAGGGAAAGGATCATGGAATTTTATACTTGACACAGAGAGATGTTTTGTGTTCTTTTATTGGATAGAGAACAAAGATGAAAACAGATAATAAACTAAAAAATATTCAAAGCCCAGCCTTACTCCTTCCTCAGTAATTTTTACTCTATGAACCAATATACTGGAAATCTTAGTAAATCACTAACAAAATAATAAATCTCATGCCAATCAGAAGATTCTAGATGGGGAACTTATAGGCAAGAGGTAGATAGACATTTGACACCAAACTAGGTGTTAGTTCAAATTGACAACCCCTGGAGGAATGTCAGACTAAGAAACAGATTCTAGTTGGTTTTATATAGAATGTTCCAATCAGAACTGAAGAAAAGATCAAAAAGTATATGAAAAAGCAGTGAATAAAGGTAAAAAGTTAGTATGAAAATACCAAGTCAACTTTTAAAATTTCTTAAGAGATGATTAGAATCAGATCATCTGGATTTTAACCATGAGTGTACTATGCTCTGGCTGTGTCACTCCAGGTAAAATATTAAATCTTTTGTCCTCAGTTTCATCAGTTCTAAAGTGGGAACAATAAGCAATGAGGATTTACTGTATGGTACAGGGAACAATATTCACTATTTTGTAATAATCTATAATGGAAAAGAATCTGAAAAAATATGTATATAACTCAATTACTTTGCTGTACATTATGTACTTTGGTATAACACAGTATTGTAAATCAGCTATACTTCAATTTAAAGGAAAAAAAATGGGAACAAGAATAGTTTCTCATGGAGTTACTGTAAATGTGTACAGTTCTTCTTAAAACATAGCAAAGTGTCTGGAACATAGTGGACATTCAATATGTTATCTAGTATTTATTATTATTACTTACATAGCTAAACCCAGATAGTGGGAGTATTTTTTAATGTAAAAAAAAAAAGGTTGACGGCAGACTTATCCCCTCAGTGGTTGATTTTATCTATAGCATTAACCAGGTTTTTCAAATCATGAAACTTAGGCCTCTCAGCCTACCACTTAGAACTAACTGTAAGCTCAACTATTTCCAATTACTTATAATCAGATCCAGGTAAAGATTTTTTTCAAAATTTATTTATTGTTCTGGGGAAGCATTTGTTTGCCTCATAACATTTCTTTTTTAGAAGTAGAATTTATAGTGGTAAAGTTTAATATCCTAACAGACAAAGTCTGCATAGTTTCTATAGAAATGTAGCTTCTGGAAAAATTTCAAAATGGAACCCCAATGACAGTGCATTAATGTTGAGATATACTTGGAGATATCACTACATTAAAAAAAAACATAATGTGCTTTATAAATTAACCTCAAGTCTGAGCCAGACATGGAAGGGTGGAAAGCCAGAACTCTGTACCCACATAATCAACAGTCTGTGGAAACTCTGGGAACCATGCCACTAGTTTCCAACCTAGCATAGTTGGGAAATGACACATTCTTTAAGGAACTCTTGTCCAGGAAATGAGTGGGTCCACAAAGCACACCAGTAAGGTCCATAAACTTGTTTTATGAATGAAGAGTATGAGGTGTACTGGCTCCAAGCTGCAGCACCTTTATGAGTATGTTGTAATTTCTAATTCTTCAGTTTTTATCATGGTGATAGATTGATATAACAGAATTCTAACATGAAAAAATAATCATGTCAGCCATAAGAATATTGTTCCATACTACTGCAGAATGATTTTAAATCAAGTTTTCATATTTATCTCCGGTCCTAGATGAGATCTTCCCACCTGCCCCTCCCAACCAAAAAAAAGGAAATGGTGTATACAAAAAGCCAGAAACATAAATCAACTTTATTCACACTTCCCATGAAAGACAATTATATTTTTACATAAAATCATTAACACAGAGAACAAGAAAACTCTTAATATATCTGATTAGACACACAGTATAGGGAAAGTAAATTGAAAATTAAAAATAGCATACTTTAGTGATTACATTTATATATTTTCTACTAATTTATAGCAGCATCGGTAAGATTCATGTATTCTTTAATAAACTAGCAGCAAAAATTTTTAACTACACAAATTCAGTAGATGTTCCCCCCACTGTTTCACTCATACAGAATTTATCACATTAACATTAAAAACCACTTCTATTGCCTAAAGAAAAAGATGGGAAAGATTTCACAAGTCAACAGTTTCCCGAGAAAAGAACGGAGGAGTGAGGAAGGAAGCTGAAAAAAATTGGTGGCAGTTACCAAAAATAAATTCTCAACCACCTTGATCAATTATGGGTAGCTTCTGTGGCATCTCTATGTATATGTATGTTAGTAAATAAAAGCTGTGTTAACTTTGCTTTCTGATTTAATACTACAGCTGAAAAATATGTGGAAGTTCCCAGGAGGCCTGTCAGAGCCTGGAGAAGATATTGGTAGGTATCTTATATATTTATAATTGAAAATTTTGAATAAATTTATATGTTTACTTTCTTGCTCTAGAGCTGAGAATGAGATTTTAAGCTTTCTAATTGGTTTAGACTAAGTCAGAAAATTTCAATGAAGTTATTCAGTGCTGATATAAAATTAATAGCAAAACTTAACATTATAATTTATTCCATTAGTATAAATAATACCATTCAGAGCATAACACCTGTTTTTTTGGCTTAGAACTGCTTCTAGATTAATTTGAAAATGAGAAGCTTTGGATATACAGTTAAGGTTAGCATTAAGGGATATTTTGAATTTGACTAAAATCGTTGGAGGGTTTCCCTGGTAGGTCAGACAGTTAAGAATCTGCCTATAATGTGGGAGACCTGGGTTTGATCCCTTGGTTGGGACTATCCCCTGGAGGAGGGTATGGCAACCCACTCCAGTATTCTTGCCTGGAGAATTCCCATGGACAGAGGAGCCTGGTGGGCTACAGTCCAGGAGTCACAAGAGTCAGACACAACTGAGCAACTCAGCATAGCAAAATTGTTGGCACTGGACTATTAGAAAAATTCTTGACCATTTTATCACAAGGTTGAGGAGAAACTTTTAAATGAAATATTTATAAAGGCAATTATTGAACAGTGGTGGTATAATTCTTCTGTTTATGGAAATTTTATCTGCTATTTATTTTGGATAGTCAGAATGCCAAGATGGTAACATGTCTCATGTGAGAAAGTCTGAAATGAGAGATAATTTCCTAGAACAATTTACTGAGCTCAGTATTTAAGATAGGGTAGTTTGAAATAATCTAAGAATTCTTTATGTCACTGATTTTACAGCAAATCGAGAGTAGAAACTGAGTTTTCCTGTCTCTTCCTTAAACCATTGTGTCCAGCACAGTTATCATAATAAATCAATAGATAACTCATTTCATACTTAACTGATTTTCTATGAGTATTTCCTCAGTGTGTATACATCCCCTATTCTCTTTAGCTATCACTTATATGAAGACAGTGTCCTAAATTATTTTTAAATCTATATATATACTTGAAATGATTTTTTCTGTGTTCCACAGATGAAAATGCCCTATTCGTAGTATAGAGCCAACTCCTAACATCCTATAAATAAATTCACTACATTCAAATATATCATAGCAGATTTTGGTTTTTAGGTACTTACTGACCTTTAGCTTAGGCTTCCCTAGGTCTTTTGTTGAAATAAAAGGATTTTGTAGTAGTGCCCGTGCAGAAAGAAAAAGCCATTTATTCTAGAACTCTTGATTATCTCACACTATCCTTACGTGATATGAGATCATGTGAACTAGTTAAGTGTCTGTTTTACATCCTTATCTAATCCATACTGGGCAAATAGCAGTCTATAGGAAGTCTGTATAACTTCCTCTTCTGAACCTTGCCTTCTCAAATGAATAACTTTTTTCATTTGAGTTTTCATCGATATTCTGAATTTCAGATATATTTAAATATAAATAAACACATTTCCATACCAGGTAAGTACACTTTAGGTTTGAGTGTACTCTGGAACATTTCAAGTCCATATAACTAGAAATTCACTACTTTTAAAAAAAATTTGTGGTTATGACAACAACCGACCTAGTCAGAGATTGTTTTTAATGCCTCCAGCCATATGGAATTAAGAAAAAAGCAGCAACTGGCATTTACCATATTGCCTAGGAGTAGGAAAAACTGAAGCATTGCCTCAGAAGTGATAAAACTCTGAAAGCAGCTAGAAATGATAAGAGACAGAGATCTGAAAGACCATGTCTATGTAGAGTACATTTCTGTTTTATAACTGTACAGTAATAGATTACTGTTAATGATGAAGCCAAATCAACCAGGAATTATTTATTTTCTTTAAACTCTGTTTTTAGGAAAGTATGTAATAGGACTGCCGCCATCATAAATGTGCAAATGTTCATACTGGCTCTTAAGCAGTAAACACTAGTTAAAATAAGAAGCTCATTTGTTTGGAATCCTTCATTCCTTGATAAGTATTAGGTAAATGAAGCAGAGTACAAAGATATCTATAGATAAGGTTAGAAACAGAAGCTGCCTTTCTGGGGGAGAAAAAAAATCTCATTAGCGCTGACAGGAAGAGAACCCCCTGTATAGCCAAAGGTCTGTAAAGCAGTGGGGTCTGCTCAGAGCTCATCAGAGTGTACCAGAGTGAGGAGGAGACACCAGGAAAATCCACATTCTGCACAGTTTTTCCTATTATTTTATTTCAACCTAATCCTATTATTAAATATTACGAGATAGAAGTAACAAATATAAACTCCATTTCATTACTGTCCTTTAACTAAATAAAACACTATGATGTTTTTTAAACATTCCTATTTTTCAACCAGCAAAAATAAAAACAAAACCCTCTTGGTTTTTCCTATATTCTTCAAATCTATAAAACCATTATTCAGTTTACTTACAGTACATTTAAAATAATACAAGCGAATAAAGAACTTTATCTAAATTAAATTTTTAAAATTCATCATAAAATCCTTGGAGAAGAGATTTCAATCTTAATATAGAAGGGGTTGGTTCCTCTAGATCTAAAAGCACTTATTTGCCCATTCAACTTTTAGTCTAGTTAATGACATCATGATTCAAGTTAAATGGATCAAACTACCCAGGCAGTGCTGATTTTGAATCAGCTGCTGTGGTGACGGCTAAGCCCGGCATATTCACTCACCAGCCCCATCCTGTGCTTCCATAACATACAAGCAGGCTAGACACAGGAACTAAATGCTAAACTCTTGACTAGTGTTATTAAGAGCTAAACAAGACCCCCATGGTCATTTTAAAATGTTTAAAGAACTTTTTAAACATTTAAACAATTTTTAAGTCAGATCAGCAAATGACATGTAAAATTTAAGACTACCGCCACAATCTTTAACAAACTTAATACAAGTCTTTTAATACAACAAAAATTTTTTTCTTAAGCCAAGTTTCCCTTTTCTTAACATATATATATTTTTTATATTTTCAGTTTAAAAATATAATTTCTAACCATGTTTATTTGATCTTTGGCAAATCTCAATTAAAAAGTTCGTTCACATAGAATTCAAATATGGAAGACAGATGTCATATTTTACACACTACTTTTCCTGTGCTTATTTCCAGAGCTGTTATTAGAAAAAACATTGCAACATTTCTTGTTTACTTGCTCTTCCTTGCCTATTCCTCACTAGTAGGACTACTGAGAAGCCAAATACAGTTTACAACCTGACAAACAAGAAAATGAAGGCCTTAAAAGATAGTTGAACAAAAATCTATACTTGTGGCAATTGTGAAACTTCCCAGAAAATAGACAAGGAAGGCAGCTTTTTAAAGGGCTTTTCATAAACACTTTGGGAGACAATGACAGGATCACAAAATTACAGAAATCCCAGTTAGGAGGTTCATCTGGATATTTAGAAAGAGCAGCCACAAAAATAAGTTAATGGCAATAAAAATCCTGTCCTAGAAATTTGCATATTGTTTAAAAATCAACTTTATAAAATGAAAACCCTGGTAATATTATAAAATTCTGTAAATTGCCAGTTTTTTTTTTAAACTTCTGATGACTATAGCATTTTGGTGTTAGAAGAATGAATCCAAGTTCTTTGAAACAGCAAGAAACAAAGAAAATGCCAGAAATTACCATGGTGGGATTCCACTGACAGAATAACTAGAAGAGCATAACAAAATGGTTATAACGAAATCTGCTGTATGACTTCAGAGGCCTGACAGTCCCAGGAGAGACCAGGGATGATTTGAATCATTTTCTAATTCTATACATTCTGCAGCTCTACAGACTTTTGTAAAGAAGAATGGATCACTTTTTCTTACTTCAAATGTTTATCAGTTTTGGCAGTTTTAATGGATAATCAGGAACAAGATAATAATGAAAAAATATACAGGAATATTAACTACAGCTTTGCAACCTATGTTTTCACCTTTTGGGAAATAAAGCAGGAAGAGTTTAAAAATATGTGACTCCCAAAATACATATATATAGATGGGTAAGCTTACAAGTAGAAGCCAAAGAAATATTCAGTATTCTAAAAGCTGCTTAGCTATACAGTGGTAAGAAAATACTTTGTTATTTCAGGATGTCCAGAGGACAGAGTTTATAGGGAAAGCTTTCTTTTCTTAAGGGGTAAACTTTTACCTTTTGAACCTTTACATAATAATGCTTCCTTATCTGAAAATCTTTGATTAAATTTCTAAAAGTATAATTGTTATTGATTTGTATATATTCTTTTATGTAGGAGATACAGCAGTTCGAGAAGTTTTTGAAGAGACTGGTATAAAATCAGAATTCAGATCCCTCCTTAGTATTCGGCAACAGCACACCCATCCAGGAGCTTTTGGGAAGTCAGATATGTATATTATCTGCCGCTTAAAGCCATATTCATTCACCATAAATCTTTGCCAGCATGAATGCTTAAAGTGTGAGTGGATGAATCTCAGTGATCTAGTCAAGACTAAAAATACGACTCCCATCACAAGCAGAGTTGCAAGGCTGCTGCTGTATGGGTACAAAGAAGGGTTTGACAAAATTGATCTGACCATGGAAGAACTGCCAGCAGTTTACACAGGCTTGTTCTATAAACTCTATCACAAGAAACTGCCAGACAATTACAAAACTATGACAGGAATGGATTAAATTCATATTTACATGTTTTTAAAATGTTTAAGTTGTACATGTAGATTAATGTGTGCCATATTATAGGAAGTAGTGGACATTTGGGTTAATAACTAAATATGACTTTAATTTTCTAATGTCTATAATTTCCATGAAGAAAACTTGTTTGTACACATTTTAAAAGCCTCTTTTCAAATAAAGCAACTGTATGAAAGATTGTAGCTTTAAGTAAGTTTCACTGGATAAAAGGAAATGCTATATAAAAAGTGGAAATGTATACATTTTCCAGAAATTTTTGCTGTTACTGTGTTTTTTCTTTTAAAGAAACTAAGGCAATGGTTAAATATCTTACTCTTAGATAAAAGGTTATCTAAACAGTTACCCAAACGGAGCAGCTCACTGTACACATTTTTCTTTTTTCATTAACAAATTTCGGAAATATACCTCTTCATGTAAAATGAGATCAGATGCTGCCATTAAGATCAGCTCTTAGCAGACATTGGAAGAAAAAGTATAGCTTTCTGCCCAGGTCCTGTTTTGGGTCCAAGTTTATACTGCCCAGTTCGTTTCAGTGCCACATACCAACTGGAGTATTTCCTTGACCGGTAAGTATTGTAGTTATTAGACTCCAATCGTTCAAAAAAGAAACACTCGTCTGTAACACATTTCTGCAAAATAAAGGAAAAATTAGTAGTTGTTGTGATACTTTCATATTAAATATTTAAAGAATAGTACGCAATGCTTTGAGTTCAGTAGGACAGTTAAACTAGCAAGACTCAACAGGCCAAAATCTGACACAGATTTCTTATTCTGCAGAAAGATGCAGGACAGAAACACAGCATGTCAGCAGGACACCTTGAAGCACATCTCTTTGGAGGAGCAGTCCAAGGACCATCCTGCAGCCTCACAATGGACAGGTCAGATATTGGGCAGCAAAAGCACCCAGGTGGTCTAAAAACCATACTGGCACAGACCTAAAACATCCCATGAACATAGATTTTCAGTGGTCTCCACAAAGAATAAATCCAGTAACAGGAAGCACACTACACTTAGGGAAACGCAAAGCAATGGCTTTCACTTAGGTACTTATGGTCCATCCATCTCTAGTACTGTAACCCATGGGTAACCTTCCCATAAAGAAGAAGGGTTTTAGTAATACTTTACTCAAAGAAACAGAATTTATTCCTTAAATTATGTGTTTTCCTAGTGACTAACACTGATTCTAAGGCATAAAGAGAATAATTTATTGTACAGAAAACTGCCAGTGTATATAATGCCAAAAAATTGTACTGGAACATTGTAACACGGTTAGCATTTTCAAGGTCTTCCCTGGTGGCTCAGTCAGTAAAGAATCTGCCTGCAATGCAGGAGACCTAGGTTCGATCCCTAGATTGGGACGATCCCCTGTAGGAGGGCATGGAAACCCACTCCAGTATTCTTGCCTGGAGAATTCCCATGGACAGAGGAGCCTGGTGGGCTGCAGAACGTGGGGTCTCAAAGAGTCGGACATGACTGAGCAACTAAGCACAGCACAGCATTCTCAAAATACTAATAGATAATGAGGAATAAATAATCTAGACAGTCTCTGTGGGAAGGGAAACTACTCTGCCATTTTACTTCAACAGGTTACTAGAGGAGGTGGAAAATAGCTAGATTTACAAATAGTGAGACCTGGAAATAGTATTCCAAGTTATAGAGTCCATTAGGCTGTTGCATTATTTCAGGTAAATGTTCAAAAATCAGCTTCATAGGGCAGCACTGATGATATTTACTGACCTCTGAGGGGAAAAGTCAACAAGTGACTTACTCGATTTAAGGGAAGAGAAGAAAAATTATATTTTATGTTACAATTAGTTAAGTAGGGTAGGATGATAATTTTATATAGAAAACCATATAAATTTACACATATCGCCACATATAAATACAACATGTGTACAAGATACATGACATAAACCTATGGTTTTGTATTATGAGCATACCAGATTCCAGCTGATTTCTACATACTCAAATCTAGGAAACTTGAGGTTTAGGGAAATCCACATTCAAAAGACTTGAATCTTTTCCCAGATTTTTTGGTTCTAAGACAAACACAGTGGCACAAAGTGTGAGGAAAGCATGTAAGTACAGCAATGAAATGAACTGGCATGATAATCACTTTTCTAAAAGTAAAGTACTGAAAAAGCCCTAAAAGTGAATATTAGTTCCTTTCGTCAGCTTCTAGGGATAAGAATTTTACTTGGCATGTTCTGACTACAGTTAACTTTTATAAATTGAAATGCAAATGTATCTAGTTTGCTCATTTTTTGCAACTAAGAAAGCAACTTCATCAGACTTTCTGATGCAAATAAATCACAGGTAGCCTTACAGAGAAGCAGACATTGCACAAGGAACAGCTGTATGATACACAGGACTATCTTGGGGTTCTCAAAGAGATTCAACTGTGATAACAGTGGAATACATATACTAACGTGAATACTGTATAGCCAGTATTTTCACTCTACATTTCGTGAAATTATCGTGCTTCATGTTAAAGTAATACAGGTTATCTTGTCATTTTTCAGTGCCAGCAATAAACATCTTCCTCTTCCCTATTCCAGGTTTGAGATCAGAAGCAGAAGAGTAGAGTTAAAGGAAAAGTCATGTAATCATAAAGATAACATGAAAGGTCACCATTGAGATTTGGGCTAATTCCCCAGAAGTAGACCTAACCCCCATCAGTTACCCTCAGTATGTTGATAAGCTCATTTTTTGGTGTTTGGTTAGCCTCAAGGGTGTCCCACCTATAATGTTTGGCCAATGGGATATGTACCATACCAATAATATATGCCTTCTCAGCCAACTGCTAATATTTTAGAGAAAAGGAATGATACCAGGGATTCAGTGGATAATACATCATGGAACCCACAATTTTTTAAAAACGGGTTTCTGTTCTTTTACACAGAGAGGAGAGAAGGAAACTGCATCTGTGCCAAACATTCAGACATATAAGTTTCCTGAACTGCTGCTCTGCACTTGAAAACAAACTCCCATCTTTTTAATGGGTAGCAGGGCCAAAATTCAGTCTCACTAAAACCAGGCATTTAACATCCCATTTTAAGTGATTTTCAGTTCCTTCCATTCTGAGTTTACAAATTCTCTTCACTGGCTGTGATGTCAGTATTCTTGTTAAAAATTGATGCAGTGTAATTTTTTTTAACTTTATAAACATATCTACAGAGCTTTTTTCTTATACTCAATGTTTAACTGCTCATCATTTCAAACTTAAGAGAAAAGGAAAAGCGACATCACAGAGGAAGTAGATAAGTAGCTTCTAAGGGCTTATACAACTTGTTCTTCAAGGCCTTATTTTACATAGGCCCAGGAGCTAGGAAATCCCTTAATTCATGGTTACTGGCTGCTCTCATGTATAGCATTTTATTTACTGTGTCAGCTGAAAAGTTTGTTCAGGTTTTCATATTACAGAAAAGTCAAAATGAACTTTTTGGCCAACACAATATTGTATTCATTGACAAATGAGGAATCCACGATTCAAAGCTCTTAGTAACTTCAGATTGTAGATACCCTTTGCCATGTATCTATCAGATACCTTTTCATCAAATTTAATTTTCCATTTTTTAAAATTTAGTAATAGTTTGGGGACACAAAAAGCACATAGTTCAAATAATGCATTTATTGATTTAACATATATTTTCTTATAGGTACTGGGATACATAAGGGAACAAATCTGAACAAGGATCCCTCCCTTTTTGCTGCTCCAATTCTCACTGGTGGAGATATACAATAAACAGCATAAATGAGTAAATTATATGATAAAGCTGAATAGGATAAGATGGAAATGGTGGGGGGTACAGACTAGGTTGCAGTATTAAATAGCATAGTAACAGTAGGCTCTGGTATTTGAGCAAAAATATGAAGGAGGTGGGGTTAACCTTCCAGATACCCGAGAAGAGCATGCCAAGCAGAGGGAAAAGCCAGTATAAAATCCCTTCAATAGAATCATGCCTAGAGTGTGAAGCACAGCAAGAGTGTATATAGCAGTAAGTGTAAATAGCATATATAGCATATAGTGTAAATAAAGCAGAGGGTTTGGAGGAGAAAAGGAATAGGAAATGAGGCAGAGAAGTAATAAGATATAAGAGTCGTAGGCTATTACAAATATTTTGGCTTCTATCCTGAGAAAATGAAAAGCCCCTATAGACTTTTGAGCATGATCTGATCTGCTTTTCCAGGATTACTCTGGACCAAAGGCAAATGTGGAGACACCTGTTGGCAGCTTGCTCAGGAACTTAGAGAGGGAGGCTCGGACTACAGGGGTGGTACCAGAGAGGATCAGAAGCTGTCTCCTCCTGGATGTGTTTTGCAGGTAGAGTTGTCAAGAGTCTTGCTGAGATGGGGAAGGCTATGAGTGGGAATGGGTTTTATAGGGAGAGATTTGGAATTCAGTTTTGGACATGTTGAGTTTGAGATGAATAGTAGGTATTCTAGTGGAGAAAAATAATGTTTACTGAGCACTTACTATGTAACAGACATCACTTAACCTTCTTTCCCTCATACTAATGCTAATAACCACAGAATTGGAACTTGAAAAGTAATAATTTATTTGAAAGCTAGGAAGTATGTTACAATAATTTCAGTAAACCATTATTCTCAATTCTAAAAGGTATGGAATCTAAAAAATGAATGTAGATGTACATGTATGAGAGTAATATAAATTTGTCTTGTGTCAGTGATAGACCACCCTTCAAGACTTTCTTGAATGCTATGTACATGAACCAGCATAGCTTAGGATCTTAATAAGATAAGGGACTTAATAAGCATGTGTTGATACTGATGAGTGATGCTAATGGTTTTAAAGATGGTGTGGGCTGGAAGTTTGACCCCTTGTAGGATCTAAATAGCAAAGAACTGAACAGAGTTTGAAAAAGCATACTCAACATTTTTTAATAGTTTGATTTGTATTTCATCTAGACATTTTGAAATTTCAAAGTAAATTAAAAGAAAGTGAACCAGTGTGAGATATTTAAACTTAATGAAAAACTAATTGCAGGAGATGGGAGGAACCAGGTTTCTCACTCTTGGAGTAGGTGGCTATAGAAAAGCCAGCATGGAAGGCTAAAGTGGTTCATGTGATACTGGTGAATTAGGGTTGGATACATCAACATGTACTCATTTTTTAATATAAAACCATACACATGGTTAAATACAGAACTGTTCATAGATATGTGTATGTATATTCAGGTTGGTATATGCTTATATGCCTTGCCCTGTCAGGTAAGGCTGCCTAGAAGCAAACACCCAGATCTTGGTTTCTAATACCATTTTCTAATGGTATTAGAAGGAACCAAGTTCCTTAGAGAAATAGCTCATTCTAGGCTGGAGTAGGGAATATACAAGATAAGCCTGGAGCACTCTTAGAGGCCATAAGATAAGGAAATATTCAAAAAAGCCCACATTGTCTAGGGTATGTGAAAGAGCATGAGAGCCAACTGAAAAAGCTCCCAGTGGTCAAAGATGAAACAATTTCAAATACACAGCAAAGGTTTGGATTATAACCCAAAGCATAAAATTAAATACACATATACTGATAAAAATGATTAAATAAATAAATGGAGAATAGACAAATTTCTCATACAAAAGAATTCCAAATAATTTATGTAGCTACTTCCTCAAGGAGATGGAGCATAAACTCCACCCATCCCCAGCCCCCAATCTCTTAAATGTAGATTGTGTATAGTGACTTTCTTCCAAAGAATACAGTACAGAAAGGGGTGAATAGGAATAACTTTACAGTGGAGACAAACATTACCTCAGCCAGGTGATCAAGGTTAATAATATTAGTGCTGAGTCTGTTCTCTGATATGATACAATGGAAATATAGCACTTTACCTCTGTGATCTACCTCCCAAACACTTATAACCCATGTCTAATCAGTCAAACCCAAACTGAAAGACCTTATTTGACCAGTACTCCTCAACTGTCAAATCAAAAAAAAGAAAGTCTAAGGAACTGTCAGAGTATAGAGGAGAAAGAAGAGACAGGATGACTAAATGTGGCATCCTGAACTTAATCCTGGAACAGAAAAAACATGAGGTAAAACTAATGTGAATAAAGTGTGAACTTTAGCTAATAATAATATATCAATATATCGATTCATTAGTTGTGACAGAGGTACCATGCTAATGTAATATGTTAATAGGAGAAGCTGGGAATGCAGTATATAGATACTTTCTGTATTGTATATTCACAACTTGACTGAAAACCTAAAACTATTCTAAAATCAATATTTTTAAAACCTGACCCTAGCGCTACAGTGTGACCACAATAAGAGCATCTTTCAAGTAACGGAATTTAGTGACTCTTGTTACACCATGATGGATAAAAGCATCTCATTTATTTTTGTGCTCTAAAACATCCAGATATAGGTCATTTATTTATATATACATATCCACTTTATTTCACCAGACTATAAATGCCATATGGGTAGAGACTGTCTTCTGTTGTTTTTCTTCTATTACTGTATCAGTACCTGGCACATACTAAGTGATCAATAAACACTTATTAAATTAATGAATAAATGAAACTATTTAATATAGGCTATAGTAAAATACCATTCAGTGAAACTGCAAAATTGAAATAAACGTTAAAGAACTAAGACCAAGGAATAATTCAGAATAAGTATTGAAATATAGAACATGGTCTCATTTTTATGAACTATTTAGTCCCTAAGGAAACTTAAGCCAGTTTGCCCATTTCAAGAGTTTGACTGTCGTTAACAATATCTGTGAGGATCTTTATGAGTCAAGATGTCTGGGTTCCGGTCTTGCCTTGATCCCTAACTAATTTGTAACTTTGAGCTCTTCACCTGTCTGAACCTTACTTTTCTCATCTGTAAAATGAGATTGGATTAGATGATCTTTAAGATCCCTCCCAGTTTTTAACAATTTTTAAGCCTTCAAACAATCTTAAAGCCCTGGCACACTATAAGAAAGAAAAAAAAAAGAACTAGAGTAAATTCTCCTCTCCTTCCCCCTCACCCCAATCTCCTGTCCTTACATATTGGCCTCAGAATTATCATGCACTTCTGTTAAATTGACCCTTAGGGCTGTTCCACCGTGCTGTTTTTTGGATTATTCATTCTTTTACAGTACTTTGATGGTGCAGTTTTAACTTATGAGAAATGCTTTTGCTTATCCCACTTCTGAGAATTAAAGACAGACATGATGTCAGTATCAGTGTTGACTATTTCAGAACAAAATAAGACAGACAGAGTGTGGAAAGTTAAAAGTAAATTTAATCTTAATATTGTAGTATATATGTAGCCTGTGTAAAATTTTATATGATTGGTTTCTTTAAAAAAGCAGCAGTTTTAATATGCAGTAATGTTTGCATCTAATCTAGTGTTAAGTGTCAGTTGCTCAGTCATGTCCTATTTTTCGAGACCCCATGGACTGTAGCCCCCCAGGCTCCTCTGACCATGGGATTCTCCAAGCAAGAATACTGGAGTGGGTTGCCATTTCCTTCTCCAGGCCATCTTCTGACTCAGGGATAAAACCCAGGTCTCCCACACTGCAGATGGATTCTTTACCATCTGAGCCACCAGGGAAGCTTTTTATCTTTTAAAAATGATTTTAAAGAAAATTAAAATGATATATATTGCCCTTTAATTACTGCATTTTTCTGACAAATTTAATCAGTATATTTTGCCAATCTAAATGAACCCTCAAAAATCTTTTCCTTACTTTACTATGGGTATAAGTTTCATTTCATTATAAGGCCCCCTATTTGATAAGTGAAAAAGTATTTTACAGTAATTAAATGTGTATCCTCAAATAATATAATTTTTGCATATTTCATATGGATCAACACAGCTCAGATACATTCTAAGTTATTTTGTTTAGGTTATCACAATATATCACATAATATAGAAAACAACATGCAACTTTCTAGCAGATAAAGATCAGGCAAATTTTTTCATACCAGTGCTAACACTGAGGTTTGGTGATTTAAACTTAAGATCACAGTTAACCTTATTATATGCAATTTTTGAACACTGGAGAAATCAGATTCTAATATTTGTTATGGGCTTCTGTTGCTCATAGCAACGAAATTTATCTTGCTATGGAGTGGAATAAGGAGTCTGTTGTGTATTAAAAGAATACTCAATGTCAGCCCTAATTTATGCTTTGGCAGATAAATTTAGTTACTGCTTGTACATTTATATTTTCTAGCTTCGAAGATGGGGGAGAAGACCCTTAACGTGTGAAGATGTTGGGGGAAAAAAAAAGAGGTACACAACTTAAGTCTTGTTTTTATACTCTCAACTGGTGGTAGTCAACCTAATGTGACTCCTAGAAACTAAAATGTTTTGTTATCCAGAATGCTTTTTCTGAGGGGAGGGAAACAAGTTTTACAAACCTGTGTAGGAATCACACACAGGGGGAAATGCAGAAGAACCCAGGGATGTTTGAAATAGGGCCCCGCAGAAGAAGAATAGAAAGAATTATGCCTTTGGCAAGTTCAGGTTCATAAACCCAGTGTCTCTACATAATAGGGAACATCTGCATCCCCACGTGATGGCTACTGGTCACAACCTTGGACTTACATGCAAAGTCGTTTTGTTTTTTTCTTACATGCCCAGTAGTCTCTGGGAAGTCACCTGAGTGGGTCCCCGGTGACATCCCTAGCTATGGGATGTCTCACCATCAGTGATTCATTTCAACCCAGTAAATGTTGGCAAGATGATAATAATAGCCAAGGGTCAGTACTTTTAATTTCGTATCTAAAAGCTGCTATTGACAGCTCAATGCCTTGGATCCGGCTCCAAGAAGTATGCCACTTACTGAACCACCTCCTTGGTTTGAGAGTAGGGATACTTTTTCATCTGAAAATTGACACAGCCCACCCAGACTAATCTGAAAGAGGATGGCTGTTGAAACACAAGGCAGAAAGCCATACAAACTGAATCGTAAGACTAGAGATTAACTCATCAACTTGGCAGGAATAGCTTCTAAGACGAGCTGGAACAAATGGATCTTGGCTGGTGCCATTCCTCAAAGAAATTGATAAATCCTGAATTTTCCATTTATGTGTAACAACTGTGGCTTTGTCCCTACAGAGTTTGTGGTAAATATCTGAGCATTGCTGCTTTAACTCTTGCTATACCAATCTAAAGGAAGTCTGTTTTATCAGGAAGAATTAACACATATCCAAGGGGACAGAAATATATTTAAGACTAAAAATGCTGTGACCATAAACATTGTGAAAGGTCCTGCTTATTAGCTAAGGGAGACACTAGAAGACACTGTTTATTTTAGAGTAGTTTATGCTTCTGATGGTACAGAAGCAGGTTTGGGACACTTAATGCCTATTTACCAAGAGAAGGAGTCAGAATTCTCTGATTCTAACTTGTATTCTGTAAGAATGAGAAGAAAGCTCAGTTTTTAGGTCTAGTGTCATAAATTTTCTCCTCTTTTACAACCCCAGTAGTTTCAGAGATGCACTGTAGAGTAGCTTTGCAACCTAAATATCCATCAACAGATGAATGGATAAAGAAGATGTGGTATATGTATACAATGGAATAGTACTCAGCCATAAAATAGAATAATGCCATAGAAGCAACATGGATGGACCTAGAGATTATCATACTGAGTGAAGTCCATCAGACAGAAAAAGAGAAATACCACATATCACTTATATGTGGAATCTGAAAAATGTACAAATCAACTTATTTACAAAACAGACCCATAGACATAGAAAACAAACTAATGCTTACCAAAAGGGAAGAAGAATAAGGAGTTTGGGATTACCAGATACAAGCTACTATATATTAAAAAAAAAAAAAAAGGCAAAAAGGTCTACTTTATAGCACAGAGAGCTATATTCAGTGTCTTATATAATCTATAAGGGAAATGAATGTGAAAAAAATGTGTGTATGTATGTGGTGGTGGTTTAGTCACTAAGAAGTGTCCAATTCTTGCAACCCCAAAGACTAAACTGCCAGGTGCAGTGTGTGTAAAACTGAATCACTTTGCTGTATACCAGAAACTAAAACATTATAAATCAACTACACTTCAATTGAAAAAAAAGTTTTCATAAATAAAGTAGAATAGCTTGTTATCATCACTTCAGATAATTATAGAGCTTTTTATCATTACTAGATGAACCTATGTTCCAGCCTATGTTCTCAAGATGAATAACCTCTCCAGTGACGATCTTACAGGAACACCATGATTACCAGGTTATTGGATCTTCTAATCTCAATAATGGAAAACCACAGGGTAAGAATCTGAAGTCACTCACTGAGCCAGACTGAGACAGACATAGCAAAGTCTGGAGCTTTGAAACCATTTTGACTAGTGTTGTCCATAGTTAAGACAGAAGCTAATGTTGTAATCTCCTTTCTTATCTCCACTACCATTACCGTCTGGTGGTAGCCAAATCAACACTACTACAGAAGACAAAGTGATTCATACTGTGTGTGTTGGTCACATCCCGAGGTGAAAATACTGGAGTTAACCTTAGATTCACTGTCCTGGAAATATTTAACATGCTACTTCAGTACATTCCCAAGTATTACATCATCCCTTGAGTTGACAACAGGCTTGTAGCAAGAACAGTGGAAGACATGCAAGTAGTCTTCATTGCTATACATATATATATATATATATATTTTTTTTTTTTTTTCCCTAGGAAGGTTTATCCATTCCCCTTGTTTATCCACTACCTATATACTGATGACATCGAGGTCAACACAGACCTCTCCTCTAAAGTCCAAACCCCTAATTCCAACTATGTAGTTACACATCTTCACCTGAATTTCTCTTAGACAACTCAAACTAGATAAGACTAAATTTGAACCTGTATTACCTTTTCCTAGAACTTGCTCTTTTCTTCTAACCCCTTTCTTACCTACCTCTTCATCCAAACTGGAAACCCAGATGTCATCTTTGACTTTTTCCTTTATTCCAGTCCTAAACCTGATCAACTTCATTGCTCCATCCTGTTATTGCCAGGTTCTTATCACTTGCCTGGACTATTCCCATAGCCTTCTAACTGGTCTGTCTCCGCCAGTCTTGGCCCCCTCCAATCCATCCTCTACATTGCTGCAAGGGAACTGTCTCAAATTCAAATCTGATGTGTGTCTTCATAAAACACTTCATAGCTTCCCACTGTTGACTCCAACATGACATATTAGATACCTCAGCAGACAGTTTACCTGCCTCTCCAGCCACATCTCTTCCCTTCTACCTCGTACTGCCTTTGCACCTTACACTCCCACAGTAGTAAACTGTACTTCTGGAGAGACTCCTAGTAAGCTTCCTGCATCCATGTCTGCATGTGCTATGTCCTAAAATTACCCATAACCCAATCTCCATTCAATCCTCTTACAGGTCATCTTCCCCAATCTAGACATATTTTATCACTTCCTTTCCTATACTATTCCTATCTCAAAACATTTTACTTCCTTTCCTATATTACTATGCATGCATGCAAGATAGAAAAGGAACATATCAATCCCCTTACATGTTAATACAAATACTTATTTACAATTCTGCCTCCCCAGGACTGCCACTCATTAAAGGCACAGGCTATTTTGCATTCAGTTTTATAATCCTAATGCCTAGCATAGTATCTAGTACACTCAAAAGACACTGACGATTCTTGAAGATCATTCTAAATTTTTATTCAGTTACAAAAAGGGAGAGAGAAAGCACCACTACACCTAGACTTTTATCCTGCAAAAATCACAAATATAGTATCATAATAAATATATCTTAATTACATGAGCACTCAGTGAATATTCTTTTTCTCTGTAAGTATGTTTCAGTCCCTTCAGAAATCCAAAGATCATGTACAAATGACCAAGAGGCACATGAAAAGATATTCAATATCACTAATTACTAGAGCAATAAGGTATCACATCAGTCAGAATGGTCATTAATTAAAAAATCCACAAACAATAAATGCTAGAAGAGGGTGTGGAAAAAGGAGAACCTTCCTACACTGTTAGTGGGAATGTAAATTGGTACAGTCGTTATGGAGAATAGTATGGAGGCTTCTCAGAAAACCAAAAATAGTTACCATATAACACAGCAATCTTACTCCTAGGCATATATCTGGAGAAAACTGTATTTCAAAACGATACACGCCACTCCAGTGTTTGTTGCAGCACTATTTACATAGCCAGGACATGGAAGCAACTTAAATGTCTATCAACAGAGGAATGGATAAAGAAGATGTGGTATGTATATACAATGAAATATTACTCAGTCATAAAAAAATGAAATAATGCTATTTGTAGCAATATGAATGGACCTAGAGACTGTCATACAGAGAGAAGTAAATCAAAGACAAATATCATAAGATATCGCTTATATGTGGAATCTGAAGAAATGGTACAAATGAATTTTTGAAATTGACATATACACATATATAAAGTAGGTAACTAGTAAGGGCCTACTGTATAGCACAGGGAGCTCTACTCAAATCCTAATGACCTATATGGGAACAGAATCTTAAAAAGAATATATTATGTATAACTGACTGACTTTGCTGTACAGCAGAAACTAACGTGACATTGTCAACTACACACCATTAAGTTAATTAAAAAGAAATCCAAAGATCTTCACTCAGAAAAAAAAAAAAATCAAAAACTATCTGTATAAGCTCAAAACACCGGTATTGTTAGATCTCTTCTGTGAGGAAGTAGGAAAACCGCTAGACGATTCAGGTATGACCTAAATCAAATCCCTTATGATTATACAGTGGAAGTGAGAAATAGATTTAAGGGCCTAAGATCTGATAGATAGAGTGCCTGATGAACTATGGAATGAGGTTCGTGACATTGTACAGGAGACAGGGATCA
>SJYV01036776.1:72333-165699 GCA_006410875.1 Neotragus pygmaeus | reverse complement strand
TCTGATGCTGTAAAGAGCAATATTGCATAGGAACCTGGAATGTCAGGTCCATCAATCAAGGCAAATTAGAAGTGGTCAAACGAGATGGCAAGGGTGAACACTGACATTCTAGGAATCAGCGAACTAAAATGGACTGGAATGGGTGAATTTAACTCAGATGACCATTATATCTACTACTGCAGGCAGGATTCCCTCAGAAGAAATGGAGTAGCCATCATGGTCAACAAAAGAGTCTGAAATGCAGTACTTGGATGCAATCTCAAAAACGACAGAATGATCTCTGTTCATTTCCAAGGCAAACCATTCAATAACACAGTTATCCAAGTCTATGCCCCAATCGGTAATGCTGAAGAAGCTGAAGTTGAACGGTTTTATGAAGACCTACAAGACCTTTTAGAACTAACCCAAAAAAGATGTCCTTTTCTTTATAGAGGACTAGAATGCAAAAGTAGGAAGTCAAGAAACACCTGGAGTAACAAACAAATTTGGCCTTGGAATGTGGAATGAAGCAGGGCAAAGACTGAGAGAGTTTTGCCAAGAAAATGCACTAGTCACAGCAAACACCCTCTTCCAACAACACAAGAGAAGACTCTACACATGGACATCACCAGATGGTCAACATCGAAATCAGATTGATTATATTCTATGCAGCCAAAGATGGAGAAGCTCTATACAGTCAACAAAAACAAGACCAGGAGCTGACTGTGGCTCAGATCATGAACTCCTTATTACCAAATTCAGACTTAAACTGAAGAAAGTACGGAAAACCACTAGACCATTCAGGTATGACCTAAATCAAATCCCTTATGATTATACAGTGGTATGTACTATACACATACCTAATCCCTACACCACCACCACACACACACATTTGCATACAGAGATTTGGAAACTAAGACACAAAACTTACTCATTCCAAGTAGTATAATATTCTGCATTAAAATTAAGACATAAATGCAACATAATATTCTGGATTGGATTCTGAAACAGAAAAAGGATGTTAGTGGGAAAAGTGGTGAACTCTAAATGAAGTTTGCAAACAGTAATGTACCAGTATCTGCTTTTTTTTTTTAAGTGAAGTGCCACACTTCTGTATAAGTTATGTAAGAAGTTAACTTCAGGGAAAGCTGGGTAAAGGCATAGGGGAACTTGTAAAACCTCTGCAACTCTTCAACAAATCTTTTATAATTACTGCTAAATAGAAAGTTGTTTTGAAAGTCAAAATACAAACTATTGGGAATACTTATAAAGGTTTCCTGATAGAAGAATACACAGAAATCTGTGGAGTTTTGTAACCCACAACAAACTGTTGGAACATGTAATTAAAAAAAAAAAAAAAAGATACCATTTGAGATAATAACTACAGGTACCAACAACTTTTATGAAGAAAGTTGTAAAAGTTTATTGAAAGTCATTTTGAAAAGACTTAAAAGGGGAGCTATGTATGCTTACCAATGGAAAGACTCAATATAGCTAAGATATCACTTTCCTGCCAAATAGTCAATGCATTTAATGAGCCCCCAAGAGAGTTGTCAGGAAGTAGAAAACTAGGGGAGAGTAAAAACCAAGTGAAGACAGAAATCTTAAGTGGGACCTCTGAAAAGCCCTTCACTGTCAAATGGCACAAAAGAAGTGAGGTGATGCAAACTGAGTAGTAGTCACTGGATTATTCAGACTTTGAGAACAGTGAATGCAGAAAACTTCAAGAAGTTTGGCTGAAATAAACCTCAGACATTAGACTGTAGTAAAAAAAAAAAAAAACACAGTGTCAAATGCATGGATTTTGGAGGCAGGCAGAATTGGACTCATCAGGCTTCCCCACTTAACAGTTGAGCTGACCTCTTCAATTGCACAATTGAAAATAACTACTAGTGCACAAGGTTATACAGTGAAAATTAGATATTAGATCTCTCCCCATATATAAAAGCTTTAGTACATAGTAATCATCAGAGATGTTGGCTCCCTATTTTACACCTGCTTCTTTGTATTGCTTTGTTTTGAAATTCGAATTATTGTATAATTTTTTAGGAAACTTTATCTAGAATATCTAGGAAAGGGTATGATTTACAAAGTGTGTAGATGGGGCACCATTCACAAATATGTCATTTATGGTGCATATAATGTCCTACCATAGGCTGACTTCTATAGCAAATAAATTTATAGTTTCACTATTCTCAAGGGAAGTAAACTAAAAGGTACTTCCTGCAAAGAAGACACAGGCCTTATACAATTTCTCAACCTATTGTCCTGTATTTAATATTTATTCATTCATTCAACAAAATGGTATCACCCTTGCCTCATGTGTGAGAAACTGTTCTAGGAGCTAGAAATACAACAGGAACCAAGAACTACAAAGTGTCTGCCCTCACGTAGCTTACATTCTGGTGGCAAATGCATGATGTTCTTTAGTTGGTCCAACATTAATATTACTTCTCATTTAAATAATCTGAAGTCAAAGCAAAGTGAAATTTGTAATTTAGTACACAAAAATCATCAGAAAGCAGTTGTCTAATACTGTATTTCAAGGATCACTATATAGGTCTACAGCTGACAGTACTCATATTCCTGACATCCTCCTCTTAGAACACTGCACACATATTCCTTCCTTACTCATTCGAAACCAACATTACTTTAAAACTTGATGATAAAGTGTGTTAGATTTACAATAAAATATTTTTCAGCCAAAAAGTAACTGAGTTAGGTTCAGTTGTCTCCTTGGAACTATAATTCATGAGTAACTAATATCTAAATTCCAAGGCATAACCCACTGGTTTATTACATCAAAAATCATCCAATTTAATGCTGAAGACCGCACTAAAAACTTTCTAATGCACAGATAACTGACAAAGGAGTCCATGTAACGAAACACTTCCTGAAAATGAAAACCTTTAAATCTCCATATATGACTGGAATACCAGAGGATAGTAATCAGATAACAAAGATCAGCAACCTAAATTTATTCAATTATTCCTTTTTTGTGTGGACAAAACACAAATCTGACTAATGAGCTTCACAATGACTCTCTCATTAACCGTTCATTTTTTTAAGTCATTTCCTTTTGTACATCATCCTGGGGCGGGGAGGGGGAACCCATACGTCCCATTCTCTTCACAACTCAACTGGCTACTTAAGTTTATAAACAGGAACACTATTAGACACACAGTTCATTGAAATTCTCAGCAACTCTTCAGTTTTCAAAGAAGGTTAAAATTAGCATAACAAAAATAGGAAGGAAGAGAAGGACCTTAGAAATCCATGACTTGTTCTTTGCTACTCAGTCAGGACATGGCTTTACGAGTCGATTAAATCTTTCTCTGTATCAAGTCTTATAGCTACAAAATAGAAATTGTTTTCATTATGAGACTTAAGACTACCAATGATGACAAAAAATATAAAACAATTAAAGTGTAATATGTCCAAAACATCAAATTTGCCATTTATGTCTTAAGCCATATCATTTAATTCCTGCAATAAAAAAATTTAATGTTCAGCTGATTTATGCCAAAGACAGGGCTGTTTCAAGCAATTCCAATCCATAAAAACTTATAAAAATCAACTTCTTCCAGTATCTACTGGATCTCCTATTTCATGTCCTAAAGTGGAAGTGTTTGAGCTACCTGAGCTACAGGTAAGAGCAAAAGTAACATAGGTCCCAACAGCTGCAGATATTAGATGATTCTAGATTCTTCTAATAACACAATGGCAATGGTGGCTGTAGCCATGAAATTAAAAGACATTTCCTCCTTGGAAGAAAAGTTATGACAAACCTAGAGAGTGTATCAAAAAGCAGAGACATCACTTTTCCGACAGAGGTCTATATAGTCAAAGCTATGGTTTTTCCAGTGGTCACATATGGATGTGAGAGTTGGACCATAAAGAAGGTTGAACATGGAAGAACTGATGCTTTTGAACTGTGCTTTTGAACTGTGGTGTTGGAGAAGACTCCCGAGAATCCCTTGGACTGCAAGGAGATCAAGCCAGTCAATCGTAAAGGAAATCAACCCTGAATATTAGAAGGACTGATGCTGAAGCTCCAATACTTTGGCCACCTGATGTGAAAAGCAATTCACTGGCAAAGACCAGGATGCTGGGAAAAGTCTGAGGGCAAGAGGTGAAGGGGGTGACAGAGGATAAGACAGTTGAATGGCAACATTGACTCAACGTGGACACGAGTCTGAGCTAACTCAGTGAAGAACGGAAGCCTGGAGTGCTGCAGTTCATGGGGTCGCAGAGTCAGACACGACTTGGCAACTGAACAACAATAATGGTTCAGACGGCAAAGAATCTGCCCACGATGGGTCAGGAAGATCCCCTGGAGAAGGGAATGGCAACCCACTCCAATATTTGCCTGGAGAATCCCATAAACAGAGGAGTCTGATGACCTGCAGTCCATGAGGTAGCAAAGAGACAGCCCAGACCAAGCGACCAACACACGCCATGGCTTTTACATTGCTGGTGGCGTCAGATAATGAAGTCAGACTGACAAGAAGGAAGAGGGAAAGACAACTAAGCACCTTGAGGCATTCCAGAAGCTCCAAGTGCAATACAGGGTTAATGCAGAGCTTCAAAGTAGCAAAGATAACTACAAAGATGGAAAGAAAAGGAAAGAGTTCCCTAATCAGCAGATAATCACAAACTGACAAAAAATACCTTCCCTCACCCTTTCCATAGCTACTAGGGATCCCAGACAGTATGTGACTATTCTAGTGTCAGAGAGAGGCTAGAAATGCCTGCCACCCGAGTCATTCCTCGGCCTGCTTTGTGGAGGTGTATAATTCAGGAGGGACAGCCTTTGGCAGAGGCATTTTCTGGCAAGAACAGTTTCAGTTCTGACACCTCCGTAATCTGCATTTGGGGACCCCACACTGTCTCCTGGCAGAGCAGCCCAAGTCGGCACTGAGTATGTCTGCATAATTACCGGCTTCCCCTACAAAAGTCGTCTGCTCTGTGTAAGTGTTAATGGCTATTTTCTTCCCAGAGGCCAACTATTGGAGAAATGTTTCTAAAAATAAGCTGCCCACAAAGTTACAGAAATGGAGAAGAGACTGGCAGTTGCCAGAGTGGGCTTGGGGAACTGACTGTGGCTATAAAGGGGCAGCCTGAGGAATACCTGTGATGAGGAAAATGTTCTGTGTCTTGGCTCTGTTGATGTCAACATCCTGGTGTGAAACTGTGAAAGGCACTATAAGATGCTACAGTTGGGGAAAACCAGGCAAAGGGGACACAGAATCTGTGTGTTACTTCATACTATTCTAAGTGAATCTAACATTATCTCAAATGTTTTCATTTAAAAAATGTCAGCCAACTAATTCAAAATGTCGTCTCATTTAATAATATTTGACTATGTGCTTTAAGAGACAAAATTATTTGAGAAAGAAAAAAGCCAAGTAATGTAAAGAAGATAGACTCTAGATATTATTTTTACTATAACTTCCATTTCCTTAGTGAATAGAAATGGATAGAATGAGAACCCATAGGTAGACTAGCCCATAAACCAAATAATCAGGCTCCAGTGTATATACGCCTCTAGAGTTTTCCATTCTACAACTCGTTGCTCACCATGAGCTCAGTCCTATCTAGGCACATGGAATAAAACACAATGCAATACAGTATAAAAAATCTGATGCAAAGCTTCAGTTAACATCACATTTTAATGATTTTACTCTCATAATCATGGGGAAATACGAAATGATTCCAAAACGAATCACTACTTGAAAATTCTTTTTTTGATGGTTTATTCTGTTGAATTCTCAATTATACAGAGGCTCATTACATGGTCTATGGGCTCTTCTGTACCCATAGATTCTCAATTTTTTCCATTCTCTATTCACAGCGTCTCAGTATTTCTACTAGATGGTAAAGGAACAGGGGATAGAGGAAAGAAGAATGAAGTTCAAATATCACTTTTGCTACCTCTTTGTTGCCATATTTTAAAGGTAGGTGGTGATGAACCTAGAGTCTCTTATACAAAGTCAGTCAGAAAGAGAAAAACAAGTATCATATATTAAAGCATACATGTGGAATCTAGAAAAATGGTACTGATGCACCCCCTGGAGAATGGATTTGTGGACACAGAAGAGGACGGTAAAGGCAGGATGAACTGAGAAAGCAGAATTGACATATAGACACTATCGTGTAGCTGGTGCTAAGCTGCTGTATAACAGGAGCCAAATTACAATTAAAACGATAGATGGTGAAAGGTGGCTATGTAAAAAAAAAAAAAGGCTGAAAAATTTTGTATGCATCAGATAGCAGAGTGTTGTAGATCTTTACATTTTTCATTAGCAATAGAACACTAAGAACTGCCCTGGTGACCCCGGAACGTGTGGGCACTTCACATTTCTTCGCATTTCCTACAGTGTTTGCTGAATAAACAGGATGCGCATCAGCTCCTAGAGCAGGTCTGTACCACTTATGAGGAGCCATCTTCCAGCAGCAGCCTTCCAAGGCTGCAGGAAGCACCGGGTTTCAGAACTGCTGCTGTGTTGTCTGAGCGGACGGCGGCAGAAAGGCCCCTGAGGAAGTCAACAGCCTAACCTGGGCCAAGCTGCTGCTAGCCAGACGGACCTTCAGTCAGGGGCAGCCTGCTAGAAGCTGGGAAGTATTGTCACTGAAAAATAACACTTGATGTTTCTAAATTTTCTTGAAAAATCTTTATCAGCTCCTTTGGTTTGTCTCAGAATAAATGGTGTTCAGCATTCGAGGACCACTGAAAACACTTGTACTAAAAGCAGGGCATCAAACTCAAAAGCCGGCAGGGACCGTGTGAGTTACAGACAAGAGGCAAGCAGCTTGGTGATGAGACCAGGAGGAGAAGGGAATAGTGGGCATACACCCCACCTGATAGGCCAGCCACTACTCAGCACCAGCCAAGAGCGCGCACGCACACACGCCAACACACACTTTGCTGACGTCGCATTTTGGCTTATGGATCACCAATCAGAAATCCATTTCAAAGGTTTATTAACCTGGCCAGAGTTCCCTGAAATAAATCACAAGCAGATCAGATGAAGATAAACAGCAAAAATATACACTGCCTCCAGCCAGTATTTCTGCAACCAGTCTAACATACCCAAAAGATACAGCACCTCTTGATTACAGCCTTTTCTTGGCAATTCTTTCTACCTTTTGGAAACGCTTCTAGGATGATTTGAGAGCGCCAAGGTCTCTCTCAAAGCTAAGTGCCCCGTGGAGATAATGTGACCAGCCTGGCTGGTCATGCAGCTCCCCTAGGGATGAATGCCAGTTAGCTGTTTGTGTTCCTGGCACTTCTTTCTGGATTGAGGAGTTCCTCAAAAATCTCACAATTCAGGCAGTTCCAGAACAGAAAACAGAGCAGCGAGTGTGTGCCTGGGAGAGGAGGAGCTTCGGGGGGAAAGGCAAGTAGGGGCCCTGGGTGGAGAAGGGAAGTGGCCCGGAGTGTTCCAGCTCTTTAACTACACTCTCCCACACAGTCATTCTGTTTGACTGGTAAAATTAGGAAAACACCTTTCAAAGCAGGCTGAAGACAAGAGAGTTTTATTTGACCCTCATGAAAATAGCCCAGGCGGCACGTCTCTCAGTCAATGACGAGCGTTACTGCGGCCTCCACTTTGGAAAACCCTGACTGCAGCCAAGAGCTCGAGGCCCATCCCCAGAGCTTCTAAGGAGGCCCTCCCAAGGACAGCTCTCCCCTGCAGCCCCTGCATGACACGCTGGGCGGACTCAGAAGGAAGCTGGGAACACCTCCTTGGCCTCTAAGTCTCCAGGAAGAAATAGGGCCCCTTCTTCGGCTGTGATGAGAAGTTAAAGGAATAAAACAGGGTCATAGTGAAAGAAGAGCATGGCTCCACCCCAAAGAATGCAGCTGCCTTGAAGTCCAAGTTAATAAAGTTAAGTGGACTACTCAGGAGTTAAGTTCTTTAAAATAGTGTATTTGAAACTGTGGTTGAAAGCTGGTGGAGTGGGGGAGATTCTTCAAAACACTGTCCATTTCCTTACACAGAGTCTCAATTACTGAGGTTAAAAACTATCACTGATTTCACAAAAAGTTTGATGCCTTTGGAATAAAAATGAGCTATCAAAATAATGTCAGGGATTAACTGAATATGCTTGTTCAATTCCTTAGGTTCATGCCTTTCTGTGCTTATCACTTTATAATGCTGTTCCCTCATATGAACAAGAAGTTATACTTTCAATATCCTATTTTTTAAATGCTATCTAATTCAAAAAGCTTATAGGTCTAAAAAAGAAAAAAAAATGTAATAGGCCTCTCTTCCCACATTCCTGACATTTTCTGTGCCCATCTACAGAAGACATGGGCGCTCTCCTGGTGCAGCATAACCAGCTAAGCCTCACTCACCCCAGCCTCAGCCAGCGTCCAGAGCACATGCACTGAGTGCTTAATTAATAGACGTCTGCTTTCAGTGGTGAACCTGATTTACAGAACTGCCTCCTGGATCTCTGTCCATTTCATATAAGAGAACTACATCCTTTCCTTATACTTTGTGGATATTGCCCATTTTAGTTTATAAAAGGTCTAAGTTCAGCTTATATTTTTCATCCAAACATTCGTGAGGCACTCCGTGTGAGCCAAGCACCACATCAGAACATACACCTGGCGCCACTGACAACGGCAAAACTGACTATGCGGATGCGAAACCCAACTGAGCCAGGAGCAGTGCAGTGAGGGAGACAGCTCAAGATTTCTTAAACTTAAGGCATTCCATTAAAACGGAACTAATTTCCGACCCCCTGAAATACTTAGTTTCCTCCTTTAATTCTCAAAAACACAAATAGCAACAGTAAAATCCCTTCCACTTCACATTTTACTTTCAGGATTTTTGCTCTNGCGCACGCACACACGCCAACACACACTTTGCTGACGTCGCATTTTGGCTTATGGATCACCAATCAGAAATCCATTTCAAAGGTTTATTAACCTGGCCAGAGTTCCCTGAAATAAATCACAAGCAGATCAGATGAAGATAAACAGCAAAAATATACACTGCCTCCAGCCAGTATTTCTGCAACCAGTCTAACATACCCAAAAGATACAGCACCTCTTGATTACAGCCTTTTCTTGGCAATTCTTTCTACCTTTTGGAAACGCTTCTAGGATGATTTGAGAGCGCCAAGGTCTCTCTCAAAGCTAAGTGCCCCGTGGAGATAATGTGACCAGCCTGGCTGGTCATGCAGCTCCCCTAGGGATGAATGCCAGTTAGCTGTTTGTGTTCCTGGCACTTCTTTCTGGATTGAGGAGTTCCTCAAAAATCTCACAATTCAGGCAGTTCCAGAACAGAAAACAGAGCAGCGAGTGTGTGCCTGGGAGAGGAGGAGCTTCGGGGGGAAAGGCAAGTAGGGGCCCTGGGTGGAGAAGGGAAGTGGCCCGGAGTGTTCCAGCTCTTTAACTACACTCTCCCACACAGTCATTCTGTTTGACTGGTAAAATTAGGAAAACACCTTTCAAAGCAGGCTGAAGACAAGAGAGTTTTATTTGACCCTCATGAAAATAGCCCAGGCGGCACGTCTCTCAGTCAATGACGAGCGTTACTGCGGCCTCCACTTTGGAAAACCCTGACTGCAGCCAAGAGCTCGAGGCCCATCCCCAGAGCTTCTAAGGAGGCCCTCCCAAGGACAGCTCTCCCCTGCAGCCCCTGCATGACACGCTGGGCGGACTCAGAAGGAAGCTGGGAACACCTCCTTGGCCTCTAAGTCTCCAGGAAGAAATAGGGCCCCTTCTTCGGCTTTGATGAGAAGTTAAAGGAATAAAACAGGGTCATAGTGAAAGAAGAGCATGGCTCCACCCCAAAGAATGCAGCTGCCTTGAAGTCCAAGTTAATAAAGTTAAGTGGACTACTCAGGAGTTAAGTTCTTTAAAATAGTGTATTTGAAACTGTGGTTGAAAGCTGGTGGAGTGGGGGAGATTCTTCAAAACACTGTCCATTTCCTTACACAGAGTCTCAATTACTGAGGTTAAAAACTATCACTGATTTCACAAAAAGTTTGATGCCTTTGGAATAAAAATGAGCTATCAAAATAATGTCAGGGATTAACTGAATATGCTTGTTCAATTCCTTAGGTTCATGCCTTTCTGTGCTTATCACTTTATAATGCTGTTCCCTCATATGAACAAGAAGTTATACTTTCAATATCCTATTTTTTAAATGCTATCTAATTCAAAAAGCTTATAGGTCTAAAAAAGAAAAAAAAATGTAATAGGCCTCTCTTCCCACATTCCTGACATTTTCTGTGCCCATCTACAGAAGACATGGGCGCTCTCCTGGTGCAGCATAACCAGCTAAGCCTCACTCACCCCAGCCTCAGCCAGCGTCCAGAGCACATGCACTGAGTGCTTAATTAACAGACGTCTGCTTTCAGTGGTGAACCTGATTTACAGAACTGCCTCCTGGATCTCTGTCCATTTCATATAAGAGAACTACATCCTTTCCTTATACTTTGTGGATATTGCCCATTTTAGTTTATAAAAGGTCTAAGTTCAGCTTATATTTTTCATCCAAACATTCGTGAGGCACTCCGTGTGAGCCAAGCACCACATCAGAACATACACCTGGCGCCACTGACAACGGCAAAACTGACTATGCGGATGCGAAACCCAACTGAGCCAGGAGCAGTGCAGTGAGGGAGACAGCTCAAGATTTCTTAAACTTAAGGCATTCCATTAAAACGGAACTAATTTCCGACCCCCTGAAATACTTAGTTTCCTCCTTTAATTCTCAAAAACACAAATAGCAACAGTAAAATCCCTTCCACTTCACATTTTACTTTCAGGATTTTTGCTCTGCCTCCTCATCACCTCCTCTATTCCCCTCTGTGTTCAAAGATATTTATAATGTAGATGGACTTAAACTCTTTCATTAAGTACCTTCCCTCCTCATTCTCTGATTCTGAAGGGTGGACGATATACAACAGTGGAAAAGAAGAGTTGTATAAGATAAATAAGGGCACTGGAAAAACAAGCAGGTTTGATTCAGTAAGAACAACAAATATACTGCAGGTTCTTGAAAAGAAAGGCATCAAACTGAAAATGGTGTTTAAAGTAAAGCTAACTGAAAGGTTACTGCAGTTGTTCACATGCAAGACAATAAGGTATTTGGACTTCAATGGTGGCAGTGAGGGTGGAGAACAAAGGAATAAACGCCAAGGTTTCACGCAATATAGATTTGGGTTAAAAATAAATAAATAAAAAGGTGAGGGGGGGAGTTGCGTTTGGGTTTTTAACTTGGAAGAAAACTGATGGAATAATCTGGGAGGAAAGCTGACAAAATGAGGCTGTCTTTTACGATCCAGCACCAGTTCCATGCTCATCAATGAGAACAACAAATTGCCTATATTCAATTGGAAGTGAATTAGCTATGTTCAAACTAAGAGTGACATCCAAGTGAAGATGTTTTCCAGACAGTAGGGGTTTGGAAACTGGATGTGGTAGAGACTTATTTTGGTGGCTGCAATGAACCACACCTCTTGATAGTCATACCTTGTGTAGTCCGTCCCTCCCATATTGACTCTAGTCTTGGGCCAGGCTGACTGAGTTTAGTCAATGGGACGTTAGCAAACATGATGTAAACAGTGCTTACAGGCTGGAGCTTTGCTCTTGCGATCCAGCCTCGGTCTCAAGAAGCCCAAGGTAGTCTCATGGAGAGACCATGTGAAGAAAGATCACTGGGGTCCCAGTTTCCCTGCCAAGGACCAGACATGTACGTCAGGCCATTTCAGGTGTTCCTGCTCTAGCCATCTGACTAGAGCTGCATGACAAATTTCAAACTGTTATGAAGCAGAAGAACCATCCAGCTGAACTACAGTCGACACACAGAATCGTGAGAAACAATAAAGTGGTAATTTTAGGTCATTAAATTTTGAGACATTTGTTACCCAGCAGTAGGTATCTCAAGCACTGGAAGATAGACGAGATGTATGTTTATAAAGGGGAGCTTCAGGAACAACAAATAGTCACAGCTGACATCCAGTAAGGGCTCACTACCTGACGTATTCATACAATATAAACATGGTAGCTATCGTGAGCTAGCATCCCCATTTGGCAGATGAGGAAACTGGTACTTGAAGTTACTTCCCCAAGATCACACAACTAGAAAGGCACAGCTGACCTAAACCCAGGTCTCCCTGTTACCTGCACAACTGTGAAAGATGAGAATGACCTTAACAGAGGACTGCCGGGGGCAGGACTAAGGCAGAAATGACAAACGACTTGCTTATGGTTTTACATTTTTCTCCAACTTCAAGAACAGCTGTCCAAAACACATTCTAGTGAGGGACGTGTCTAGGGAGGGAATTATGAAGTCAAGCCCCTGTTTAGAAAGCCAGCTCTGGCCTGTCATTCTCCCTCTGTACTGAACTCTGGTGACAGCAGCGTCTCCTGCAGCTACAGGTAGAGTCTTCTGCTTTAGGAGCATCACTGTCAGGCCATCTTTGGGGACAAGCCTGGCATGAAGTGCCTTCTTGTCCTGGCTTGTGGTCTTTCCTTTGGCCATGCTTATTTCTGATGACATTATCAGCCCTTTCCCCAAACTGATTCTTGGAACCTCCAACAGAATCTGAGTCAAAAATCCTCAGAGCCTAGACCTTGGAAATCATCTAGGGAGGACTTCTCAGTTCAAGATACGAAGGCAGAGTCCCAGGCTGGTGGACTGCTTGAGCTAAGGACCCAGGGTTAAAGGTCAGCAGTCCCAATCCTCCTCTCTTGGATGGCTGCTGAGTGGCACTGCCCTGAAAAGCAAGTCGTTTTCTTGCTTTCCATTCTTCAAAGAACAGCTGGTTGAAATAATGCTGAAATTGTGCCTTGTTTCAGAGAATTGTGTGAAGATGAAGAGAGTGGTGAGGGGAAGCAGCAAATGGAGAAAAATACCAAGAAGTAGGTGCCTCAGTTGGTAACGAGTCTGCCTGCAATGCGGGAGACCCGGGTTCAATCCCTGGGTTGGGAAGATCCACTGGAGAAGGCAGTGGCAACCCACTCCAGTAATCATGTCTGGAGAATCCCATGGACAGAGGAGCCTGATGGACTACAGTCCATGGGGTCACAAAGAGTCAGACATGACTGAGTGACTAACACTTTGACTTTCAAGGGAATTTATCTTCCCAAAGAAAGCTTTATACTGTGTCTTCTTATAATAACTCTGTGTCATTATAATAAAATGACAAAAAGTTAATTGCTATAGCTTACAAAGTTTTTTAAAAGTCACAAAAGTACACAAATAGCAAAGCATATAGCATTTGGCTCTAGTATTCACACTTGGATCCCCAAAAAGTAGCCTAAAATCATAATCACTGAATGTATTTCCCTCCTCTGTGCCATGAAAAGTCGGCATTTTGGTTTCTTTTGCTGCTTTCTCCTTCCCAGATTTGAAACCACTCTCTGAAAGCGAATGCCAAGAGCCCCGGACAACTAATTACTCAGGAGGCTGAATATGAAAGTCTGTTTCAGGCTAAATCTTCTCTTGCGTATTCTTGGGTGTGTGTTTGTTTTTTCCTCTTTCTTCCTTTCCCTCTGTACTTTCTACCTCCCTCACCCTGTCTGCTCCCCTGATTTACTTTATCCTTTCTGCTTCCTCCAGAAAATATATGAGGGCTATGAAAAAGAGAAAAAAAAATTTGACATCTATAAAGGTACCCATCATTGTCTCAGCATTATTTTTAGAGGAATAAGTACAGGCTTTAGGCACAGAAAGGTGATTCTTCTGGAGATCCTCCAAACTGAAACCTCTCTATCTCAGGCTTGAAAGACAGCCACCTTCCCAAGGAAGCTGTTCCAAGAGTGTGCTCCATTGACTCTTCTCAGCCCCATGCACTGTGGCCTCTGGGCTCCTCTGTCCACGGGATTCTCCAGGCAAGAATACTGGAGCGGGTTGTGTTTCCTCCTCCAGGGGATCTTCCCAACCCAGGGATCAAACCCGCATCTTCTGTGTCTCCTGCACTGCAGGCTGATTCTTTACCGCAGGGGCCAGATTTTTCCAAAACCAGACACAAAATTACGTCTCACTTTGCTCAACTCATACCTTTTACCTTTTTAAAATCTTTTTCTCCCCCAAGAATTTCTGACGTAGTCTACTTTCTGTGTCTCTGGGAAAGATGACTTTCCCATGAAGAAAAGAATATTCAGAGTCTAGGCTTTTTCTTCCAGCTGGACAATACAAGGGATTAAACTCCTGATATGCATTTTTTTAGGTTCATGGAAAGAACTGTTAAACTAGGAGGGTGCTTTGCAGATTACCTGTCCCAACACCAATATTTTAAAAAATAGGAAACAGTTGCCTCGACCAAAAGATGTTTTCCTTACTCCACCCAGACCTTTCCCCTTGCAACACTAAGGGCTGCTGGTCATCACAAGTCATTGCAACACCACTGGGAGCTAAGCACACTGGGGTCCAGCCAGTTCTTCCAAACTGCCATTTTTCACTAGGATTGGGCTGCTGCTGCTGCCAAGTCACTTCAGTTGTGTCCAACTCTGTGCAACCCCACAGACAGCAGCCCACCAGGCTCTCCCGTCCCTGGGATTCTCCAGGCAAGAACAATGGAGTAAGTTGCCATTTCCTCCTCCAATGCATGAAANTTCATGCTACTGAGAGCTCTTTAAAGTAACAGCAAATTGTGACTTTATGGGTTGCCAACAGTAAACTGAATTAAAATGAAAAACGAGAAAACAGAACAAAAAGTTAGCTATTTTGTTGACATATTGCAAATTTTTACCTTTAGTTATGTGTGTAAGTCTACAATATATGCTTTTTGCATTATTATTCAGTATGACTCATAAGTGTTCTTTTAGCCATTAGCTTGAGTATTTTCATCAGATAAAATTGCTTTTATATGTAAGATATTTAAAAATAAAGTATACAGTATATGTATAGCTGAGTCCCTTTTCTGTTCACCTGAAAACATCACAACATTGTTAATTGGTTGTACCCTAATACAAAATAAAAAGTTCAAAAAAGACAGGTCCCAGATTGGATGAAAATGAACAATATAATCTAATACTTAATTGGCCCTTGCTCTAAATTATACTAAATACAGAACCAAGGACTATTGAACTACATATCGAGGATTCTTGGAAGAAACAATTTAAACTGAACACATAATGGATTAGAAGGAGTTATTCATTTTATAGAATTGTAGTGAATCATTTAATATATGGGTTAAGATCTTTTTAAAATAACTTTATATCTACTTGCTCAAATAAAAAGTTTTAGATACCAAAAAAAAAGTATACATATTTTATTATAATATGAGGAGAGGTGAACGGTTTTATTAGTTAAAAACCAGATTTCAAATATGTTGGCTTATAGTTAGTGGCAAAGTAGGAACAAATAATATTGTACTGTCTTTTTGAATTCCTAACTAATTTCCATAGTTTTTGATAAGTGAAATTTCTCTTTTTCCAGGGGTTGAAGCAGAAGAATGGGGTAAATTTCTTCACACCAAGAATAAGGTAATCATACAAAAATATGTAGAAGAAGTAACATGTTTAAAACATTTTTTTTGGTACAGGTAACTGATAATTTAGTTTTCTTATGATTGGCAATGTAGCACTGTTATCTTGAAGCAGTTCTTATAAAATAAATCTTATCTTAGTAACATTTCTAACCATAGTAGTTTATTTGGAAAACATTTTAAATTGAGCTTTATTCTCTCTAATTTGTAGACTCTTAACTGTTGTAGGCTCAAGGAGCTTAGAAAACTCATATAAACTCTGATCTACTTTCTGTGTCTCTGGGAAAGATGACTTTCCCATGAAGAAAAGAATATTCAGAGTCTAGGCTTTTTCTTCCAGCTGGACAATACAAGGGATTAAACTCCTGATATGCATTTTTTTTAGGTTCATGGAAAGAACTGTTAAACTAGGAGGGTGCTTTGCAGATTACCTGTCCCAACACCAATATTTTAAAAAATAGGAAACAGTTGCCTCGACCAAAAGATGTTTTCCTTACTCCACCCAGACCTTTCCCCTTGCAACACTAAGGGCTGCTGGTCATCACAAGTCATTGCAACACCACTGGGAGCTAAGCACACTGGGGTCCAGCCAGTTCTTCCAAACTGCCATTTTTCACTAGGATTGGGCTGCTGCTGCTGCCAAGTCACTTCAGTTGTGTCCAACTCTGTGCAACCCCACAGACAGCAGCCCACCAGGCTCTCCCGTCCCTGGGATTCTCCAGGCAAGAACAATGGAGTGAGTTGCCATTTCCTCCTCCAATGCATGAAAGTGAAAAGTGAAAGGGAAGTCGCTCAGTCATATCCGAGTCTTTGTGACCCCATGGACTGCAGCCTACCAGGCTCCTCCGTCCATGGGATTTCCCAGGCAAGAGTACTGGAGTGAGCTGCTCCCTTCTTAATATATGCAGCTTTTTTCCTGGCTTCCTGCAATGTGGCATCTACAATATTAGTTTCCCACCACTATTCTCAAGCCTTTCCTCCTTGTCGGGGCTATCCACTGATGGTCACTATCACTCACTAAAGATCTTGGAATTTGGCACCCTGCATCTCCTACCATCACCTAGAAAGACTGCCCCTTTCATGTAGAAGACCCACCAAATACCTAGCCTCCAAGATCCTTGGCTTATCAACTCTAGGAACCTGCATTCACCACTTTCATGGCCATGCCATCATCCGAGAGCAGCTTCAAAAACTGTGATGTGGTATAACCTTATATCCTTTGGCTGGTTTTTTAGCCTTGCTGATGTAACTGACCCTGATGCCACCATTTGTCTACCCATCCGTAGCCTCTTGGGCTTCCCTTATCACCTTGAACTTTGTGGGTCATCTCTCAGTTCTGCTTTTTCCTTCTAGCACTTCTAAAACCTAAGCTCCAATTTCTGGACCAATATAGCCATCTGGTTTCTCCACTTCTGCACTTGCACTGTTGAACATACACAATGGAAGTGTACCCAGAAGTGACATAACCATCCAGACTGGTGTTATCAGGAATGTGGGCCTCCAGCCTGAAGTGAGCCGTCAGCAGCCGTGGGCACATCTCGCGTCTCTGTCCTATCCCAGCCTCTTCAGCAGCCACAAAACTTACGGCACGCTCTACAGGCCCAGCCCACAGCCACAGCTCTCTTCCAGAGACAGCACTGCCTCCTGCTTCAAAGAAAAAAACTGACTATCGCAGACACAGGGTCCTTCAGTGTTCCCATTTTCCTAAAAATGAATTCACTCACACTGTGCTGGCCAAGCTAAGCTCATCATTTTTTTTTTTAACAGCAAGTAAAGCACCAAAGAGGGTTTGTCATTTTGTGCCATTTTGCTACAAAATGGACACAATGAAATCTCTGTACCTGGTGGTACTGCCTGGCATAGCCTTTTAGCTTCTCAGTGGGGAGGCACTTGTCCCCGAGGATATAAACCAGGAGAGTTAGTCAAGGAGACCCAACAGTCCAAGGTGCAGTAAGGGAGACCCACAGTACAAGGGAAAATCCCCCTGCTCTTGGCCCTACAGCTCACCACACTCCCTCACGTCCTTGCTCTCTCCCAGCAGCACCAGTGATGTATACTGAAGAGCAGAAAAGCATCTGATCCCCCCTTCCTTTACTCCTGTGCCGCTTGGATTTCTCATGAAGCTCAGACTACAACAACAAAAGAACCTCTAGTTACACTGATACCCCTGCTTATAGTCAAAGCTAATTTTCCTTAATTAAGAATAAGAGGATGATGTATGAAAGAAATTTCCAATCACAGACTAGAATATGATATAAAAAAAAGAAACACTAGCACCTGTTTTACACAATCAGACTGCAGCCTCAACTCCTCTCCGCTGTCTGGTCCTCAGAAACCAGCATCTGAGGCCCAGTTCACTTCTGTGATGATGGCTGAGCAGGGGGGCCTTTGGAGCAGATGGCAACTGACGGAGACCAGGACAGCAGTCGACAGCAGCCTCAGACGTCTCCACGCGGAAGTACTGCTCTGATCTTACTGGGGATCCTTTTTGTTTGTTTAATAATATCCTTTCTTCTGAAATAGGGTCATTATTCTTGTTTTCAGAAATCCTAAGGAAGCAAGACTAACCCACATATGTTGGGGAAAGGAAAAGAGAACCAGAAGAAAAAAAGCTAATGAAAAACAGTACAGAGATTCCTCAGAAAATTAAAAATAAAACTATCATATGACTCAACAATCCCACCTGTGGGTATCTATACAAAGAAAACAAAATCACTAACTCAAAAACAAAAAACTGCACCCATGATCACTGCAGCATTATTTACAATAGTCAAGACATGGAAACAACTTCAGTGTCCACCACTGATGGATGCATGAATAAAGAAAATGTGAAATACTCACATACACAAGCACATACAGAAGAATATTATTCAGCCACTAAAAAAGGAAATCTTGCCATGTATGATAATATGGTTGGATCTTAAGGGCATTACGCAAAGTGAAATCAGGCCAACAGACAAAAATATGTACTGCATATTATTTTCATGTAGAATCTTAAAAAAAAAAAAAAAAACAGCTCATAGATACAGAGAACAGATTGATGGTTTGATTGCCAGGGGCAAGGAGCTGTGAAGGTGGACAAAATGGATAAAGGTAATGTACAAACTTCAAATTAGAAAGCAGTCCTGGGGGTGTAATGTACAGCACAGTGTCTACAATTTAAAAAACTGTGTTGTGTAACTGAAAGCTGCTAGAAGGGTAGATCTTTTATTTTTTCTTTTTCAAACTCTTATTCTAGAAATTCTAAGAGAAATCTTTTTTTTTTTTAATCCAAATGGTAATATTGTTAAAAATAAAAGCTTTCAACACTGAAGAGATCTGTGTTTGATTTTTTACTTTCTGAAATTTGCTTCTCCTAAAAATGATAAGAACTCACTATGATATAAACATGGATGGTATGTCTGGCTTCTTAGTATCTGTTATTTGTGTGCTGCCAGTCTTTTTAACCTATAAACTCCACCTTTGAAACACTTTTGTTCTCTCAGCTCTTGATAAACACATACCTACATTTCAGGGTTGGAAAGAACGACCTCCTATTTTAGAGATGAGAATTCTGAGACATAGAAACTTCATGACTTGCCAAAACTATGCCCATTTTTAGGGACAAGAATTTAAGTCCAACATTCTACAGCACTGTTCTCACCTCCAAGGATTCTTCATTCCTAACAATATTTACTACTGTAGGAGAGAACACTGGATGATAAAATCAAGGCTCAGAAAGGTTGAACTCACTCAGCCAGCTGGTGCTAGGGTTAAAAGCATCTTGTTGTTCAGTCATGAAGTCATGCCCAACTCTTTCGTGACTCATGGACCGTAGCCCACCAGGCTCCTCTGTCCATGGAATTTCCCAGGCAAGAATAACTGGAGTGGGTTGCCATTTCCCTCTGCAGGGAAAGGGTAAATCTTAAAAGTTCACCATCATAAGAAAAAAAAAATCTGTAACTAAGAGAGATGACAGATGTTAACTAAACTTACTGTTGTGATCATGTTACAATATATACATATAACAATGATTTGATATATTACTAAAACGAATACAGTGTTATATGTTAATTATATCTCAATTTATAGGAGAAAGAAGAAAGGGAGGAGGCAGAAGAGGAGGGGGAGAAGGAGAAAGAACCTAGCCTCCGCGTCCCCTGGCAGGTACAGTCATGGAAGGTGGAGTCTCCTTGGGCTCTCAGGGGGACCAAAGCAAAACCAAACAACCTTGGCATTGACAGGAGGCCAGTCTATACCTCCCTCAGGAACCATGTGCCCCCACGTCCTTGGGATATCACTGTGATTAAGGGGGCACTGTCCAAGCCAGGGTTGAAAACTTAGGCCAGTCCAGGATTCATACCAACAAGTGCCCTGTGACCGTTAATTTCACTGTCGACTTGCCTGGGCCATGGACCCCAGATATTTGATCACACATCATTTTGGATATTTCTGTGGGGGTGTTTTTGGATGAGGTTTATATTTAAACTGATGGGTTTTGAGTAAATTGGATTGTCCTCCATGTGGGTGGCCTCATCCAATCTCCTGAAGGTCTGTCAGAACAAAGACTGACCTTCCCTGAGTAAGAAGGAATTCTGCCAGCAGACAGTCTTTTGAACTTGAACCACATCTGCCTCTTCTCTTGGTCTCATAATCACATGAATCAGTTTCTTAAATCTCTCCTTCCCTCTCCCACAGGTATCTCCTAATGGTTCCGTTTCTCTGGAGAACCCTGACTAATACTGCACAGTCTTCCTACAAACTTAGCTGCCAGGTCATCAGGAGACGAGCACCTGTTTAGCTGTTGCCCTCGCAGCACCTTCACTAGCAGGGCTGCCTCAGTGATGAGACTCCAACGTCAGACTGGCCTTTGGTGAGCGCTGCTGCTTGTATATCACACCCCGTGCACAGGGTCAGTCCAGACTCCCCCTGTGCCCGTCTCCTCCCTTCCTAGAGTCTCTCTGCTTCCATGAAACTTACTCCAACCCTCTGATCTGATCCAGTCCCTTCATGTCTTTCCCAGGCCACTGTTCCACCAATATAGGATTCACCTTAGAAGAGTAAAATATATTATGCAGAACTGTGGTGAATGCTACCTAGAAAGTATAGTGAATTAGATATAATGTTCTACTTTCAAATAGAGTATCATTTCCCAAAGCAAAGCAAAACATTTACATTCATAAGGATGAAGGCCACGCATTTAAGTGGGACTTACAAGAAAATAAGCCAAGAATTGGATGAAAATAAGCCAAGGAATAGATGAAGGAGTAAGAAGTTCCTTCTAATGAGCACTGATCTCCAAGAGTCAGTCAGTCAGTGTGCCGTGTCCATCCGTGTGACCAATGGCCAAAGACCACCTCCACACACAGCTCCACCCTCCCAAGACAGGAACCTGCTGCTGCTGCTAAGTCGCTTCAGTCGTGTCCGACTCTGTGCGACCCCATAGACAGCAGCCCATCGGGCTCCGCAGTCCCTGGGATTCTCCAGGCAAGAACACTGGAGTGGGTTGCCACTGCCTTCTCCAATGCATGAAAGTGAAAAGTGAAAGTGAAGTCGCTCAGTCATGTCCAACTCTTAGTGACCCCATGGACTGCAGCCTACCAGGCTCCTCCATCCATGGGATTTTCCAGGCAAGAGTACTGGAGTGGGGTGCCATTGAAACTACTGGTTACTATCTCATTGCTCTCCGCACCCCCACTTCTGCCTCCTCTCCCTCATCCCCACTCGCCTTTCTTAGAAATTTTTATATAAATATGGATATATAATTGTTAACATTTTCCAAATACACAGATAAAGAAGTTAAGGTTCCCCTTCCCTTCTCCTCTCTCAATCCTAGCTCCCTTTCTGAAGTTACAAGCAGTAGGTAGCAGTTTGATATATATCCTTTTCAGATCTCAGCCTACACACTTACTCTGTAAGTATATAGTACTTTTATGTATTTTTATACCCAATATTTTTAGTGTTATTTCAATAATTTCCAAGAGGAAATTGCCAAGAGGAAGGGAGTGCAGGGAAGGTGGGATTGGGAGTTTGAGACTAGCAGATGCAAACTATTATATATAGAATGGATAAAAGCAGCAGCAGCATATAGCACAGGGAACTATACCCAATATTTTTAAATAACTTATAAGGGAAAAGAATCTGAAAAGAAATAGATACATGAATATATAACTGAATCACTTTGCTGTACACCAGAAACTAACACAACACTGTAAATCAACTATACTTCAATTAAAAAACAACAACAACAACAACAAAGAATCTGGGCCCTTTCCTATGTGGCGGGCCTTACCTCTTGCCCTAACCCTGCACCCAGCCATGGCAACATATTTGCAGTCCCAAAGCATACCAAAGCTTCTTGTCCTTCATGCCCTTCTTTGCTTTCTAAGAAAAACTAGCTGAGTTGCAAAACATATATGTAATAACCAAATGAATCCTCCTGCTGCATGGGAATATTAGCCACATCACTGTTAAAAGTGGTGTGGCTAATCTAGCAAAAATTTGTTTAGAATAAGTTAGAATAAAGTTTCTAACTTAGAGTATGAACCTAAAGCATCATTTTCTGGTGGTGATTAGAGAGTCAGCTGCCTGGCAAACATCTACTTGCCTCCCGACACCCAGTGGAGCAGTCACTCCTGTCTGACTTTTTCTGACTTTGCTGTGAGAATCACTGTCCTCCTTGACATGATCTCACCCGTCCCCCAGGACACAGCACCAGCAGCACAGCCATAACATGTCAGTGTCAATGCTGACTTACATCTTTCTCATCCTGTCAGACAATACACAGCTTAAGGAGCAGAAGCCTACCTTTTTTTTTTTTAATCAAAGTATAACTGATGTATAATATTGTGTTAGTTTCAAGTGTTAGGTGCCTATCTTATATGACTTTTAATCTCCAGCAGACAATGCTATATAGGACTATATATAGGACTATATAGTAGACATTTTGTGGTTAAAATAACAAATCAATAAAATTTTTTATTGAAGTATGTTACTTATCTGGCCCCAAATAATATTTAAGATGAGATACAAAAATACTGACAATATACCAAGACACACACACAGAACAAAATAGAAAGCCCAGAGATAAATCCACACACCTGTAGACACCTTATCTTCGACAAAGGAGGCAAGAATATACAATGGAGTAAATACAATCTCTTTAACAAGTGATGCTGTGAAAACTGGTCAACCACTTGTAAAAGAATGAAACTAGATCACTTTCTAACACCACACACAAAAACAAACTCAAAATGGATTAAAGATCTAAACGTAAGACCAGAAACTATAAAACTCCTAGAGGAGAACATAGGCAAAACACTCTCCGACATAAATCACAGTAGGATCCTCTATGATCCACCTCCCAGAATACTGGAAATAAAAGCAAAAATAAACAAATGGGATCTAATTAAAATTAAAAGCTTCTGCACAACAAAGGAAACTATAAGTAAGGTGAAAAGACAGCCTTCTGAATGGGAGAAAACAATAGCAAATGAAGCAACTGACAAACAACTAATCTCAAAAATATACAAGCAACTTATACAGCTCAACTCCAGAAAAATAAACGACCCGATCAAAAAATGGGCCAAAGAACTCAATAGACATTTCTCCAAAGAAGACATACGGATGGCTAACAAACACATGAAAAGATGCTCAACATCACTCATCATCAGAGAAATGCAAATCAAAACCACAATGAGGTACCATTTCACACCAGTCAGAATGGCTGCGATCCAAAAGTCTGCAAGCAATAAATGCTGGAGGGGGTGTGGAGAAAGGGGAACCCTCTTACACTGTTGGTGGGAATGTAAACTAGTACAGCCACTGTGGAAAACAGTGTGGAGATTCCTTAAAAAATTGCAAATAGAACTGCCTTATGACCCAGCAATCCCACTGCTGGGCATACACACCAAGGAAACCAGAATTGAAAGAGACACATGTACCCCAATGTTCATCGCAGCACTGTTTATAATAGCCAGGACATGGAAACAACCTAGATGTCCATCAACAGATGAATGGATAAGCAAGCTGTGGCATATATACACAATGGAGTATTACTCTGCCATTAAAAAGAATAAATTTGAATCAGTTCTAATGAGATGGATGAAACTGGAGCCTATTATACAGAGTGAAGTAAGCCAGAAAGAAAAACACCAATACAGTATACTGACACATATATATGGAATTTAGAAAGAAAGTAATGATGACCCTGTATGTGAAACAACAAAAGAGACACAGATGTATAGAACGGACTTTTGTCCTCTGAGGGAGAGGGAGAGGGTGGGATGATTTGGGAGAATGGCATTGAAGCATGTATACTATCATGTAAGAAACAAGGCGCCGGTCTATGTTCGATGCAGGATGCAGGATGTTTGGGGCTGGTGCAAGGGGGTGATCCAGAGAGACAATGTGGGGTGGGAGGTGGGAGGGGGATTCAGGATTGGGAGCTCGTATACACCTGTGGTGGATTCCTGTCGATGTATGGCAAAACCAATACAGTATTGTAAAGTAGAATAAAGTAAAAAAAAAAAAAAAAAGACACACACACACACAAAAACCTTAATACATGGTTTCTAAATAAGGCAAATACGAAATAAGGGTTAAAAATTTGTGAAGCCAGGATTGAGATTATCATACTTGCTAGAAGCGGACCACATATTTGGCTTTCTACAAGCCAGTAGCAATAACAAGTTTCCCAGAGTGCATAATGTTAAAATAAACTGGCTGCCAAGGAGAAGCATGAACTAGTCCCGACAGTTACCACAGAGAAACTTCCCTCTGGAGACCTCAGAGTGGACACTGTGTAATGAGATCAACAGCAGCTTGAAATATTTCTTAGAATTAACACAGACACCAGTTTCGCAGAGATATTACTCCTAAGAATCGTTCACCATAAACTACAAATTCAAATCAACACATTCAAATCAGCTCTTCCTGACAGCTGGGTTAGTTAGAAGATACACCTTAGTTATCAGCAGCAGTGTCCTTGATATATTTGGGGCCATGGACAACTTTTTGAGAATCTGATAAAATGCTGTGTATTCTCCCCTCAGAAACAACACCTTGATATAGTATTTTATATATATTTTCAAGAGATTATAGAAAACCTGGAGTTTGTTCATGGACTGTCCAGGTTAAAATACCCAGCCTGGATGGAAGATGTACTATATCTCTTTGAGTCAGGCTGAATTATAAAGAACCACATACATTAACCGTCAGCCATGGTGAGCATTAGGCTTCTTCCAGAAAACAGAGGTACCTAGTAGGAACACCCTCTCACTGCTGGAGGTGAGGGCATGGGCAAGGCCAAGAGTCTCCAGAGTCCTATGCACAAAAGCTCTACAGTTCAACATCATTAAGTATAGCCAAAAATAACTTAAGTCTGGAAAATATTCAACAGAGGTGTAACCAAACAGGTATCTCAACAGGTGTTTTTTTTCCTAATCTCATTAAAACACTTGAAGACTATCTACTTGAGTAACGTAGCTTCCTGCAATGCCTTTCAAGAAAAATTCGTTGAGCTACAAAACATAATGCAAATCACTGAAAATTCTCCTGCTATGTAAGGATGTGAGCGATGATGCCAATAGCCAAGAGTCTAGCAAAAAGCTTTGAATTAAAATGAGAATCTAAAGCTTCACTTCAGGGTGGTAATTAGAAAACAGACTCAGCTGTCTATTAAGAATACTTTCAGATCATGATAATAAATCCATATTACCAATTTTATTTATCTTTAATTCTTTACCTTTTGGAGGGAAAGCATACTTCCAGTTCATTAAAGGTGATAAAGTCCTTGGGTCCTGGCCTTAGAAGCCCAAATATGAAAAAATTCTACTCTCCCAAAGAAAATGCACCTTTGCAGGAGGTTGTTATGAGAAATTGGTCAGATATTCCACCAAAACAACATGTGAAGCCTATGTATACTGCTACTCTTCCACTATATACGACCCTATTTCCTATTTTCTATGTTATCTTCTTTTCTCAGTATTCTCAAGTCTCTTGGATTTTTTTCAAGGACCTACATCAGGCTTACTAGCCATCTAGAGTTTCCAGAAAATACCTTTATCCCTCTTTTTGATATATAAGACAATCACTCATCTGCTGGTAACTTTCTATTCTCTGTAATTCTCATAGACTTTCAACAGTCCCACATTTGTAAGCAATGAGTGAACCAGGACTAGACTGTTCTGAGTCCATTAAGTTTTTCTAAAGAGAGGGATAACAAGATCAGAGCTGCTCTCTGGAAAGATACTCTGCCAAGGAACAATATCCAGTTGACGCACTGGTGTTGTGGGCTGAACTGTACCCCCAACCCCAAATTCATACACTGAAGCCCGAAGCCCCAGTACCTCAGAAAATGAATATTTGGAGATGGAGTCTCTAAAGAAGGATTAAGTTTAAACGGGGCTGTTATAGAGTGGGCCCTAACCAAATCTGAATGGTGTCCTTATAAGAAGAAGAGATCGGGATGTGTGCACAGAGAGGTGATCATGTGTAAGGTAGCTGCTGCGAGCCCAGAAGAGGCCTCAGAAAGACCAGATGTGCAGACAGCTGTATCTTGACCTTCTATCTAAAGAACTATGAGAAAATCAATTTCCGTTGTTTGAGTCACTCAATCCATGGTATTTTGTTATGGCAGCCCCAGCAAACTGATTCAGATGGGATCAGGAAGAAGGCAGCTGCAACAGTCAGGGACCGGAGAAGGGCAGCTGTGGCAGCAATGCAGAGGCCCCGGTGAGTGTGAGGGACACGGCAGGACTGAAACCACAGAGCCCGAGACAGGGGTATGAAGACGAGGGAGATGAAGAGTAGAAACGTACTCTGTGAGATGGGCTGGTTGGCAAGAAATTTACAAAGTTAAATACATTATAAAATATATAAAAATTTTATACATTATAAAATATATAAAAATTCGTTTTAAAATACAGGGGGTCAAAAAAGGGGGACAAGTGATTTCAAGGAAAGAGGAGTTTCATTATAAACACATTTCTAAATGTGTCTGGCTAAGTGCTTTCTTTGTATCTCTTTGTCTACCTTGGTCTTTATTTTCTCAATGAGACACTCAAACAATTATTGACTGACAATCTCACTTGGGGAAGAAGATTAATATTAACATAAAATAGGCCCAGGTCCATCTGCTTTTTTTTCTTTTACTTTTTTTCCCCCATCTTTACACTATGTCCTTAAATAGTGAGCCTATCTCAAATTTCCTTGAAAGGGCCTAACTAACTTTTTAAACATCCTTTTAATCATCCTCTTTGTATTTTCTGCATGCCTTAGCTTATTCTGCATCTTTACAGACTATCTTTGAAGTTTATCCCATTCTTGTATAGTATTTATCCTTAATTATGTCCTACTCTTTTAATTTTTAAATATGCCATTTAAAAATCTTTGAGTTCTTCAGAAAGCAATCCCTAAAATATTAAAAAATTGTTTCATATTAATTCATGACAAATATTTTCTAAATAAAAAAGGATGCAATAAAGGGGTAGAAGAAAAGATGACAGAGACTAACTTTACTGAGCACAGTAAAGGCTCTGGGAAGAGTTTAAACTATTTTTAAAAACCACTATTTCTGTTCAAATTGATGCTACACCATCCATCTGAAATTCTGGCCATGAACTGTATTCTAAACACTAACAAATCTGGAAGACACAATTAATTGCTTATAGTCACAAAGAGATCATGGTTTGAAAAGCCAATAGCAATAAAACTATCCCTATCTGTAAAATGAAAATAACACGTTTCATAAGACTATAACAAGATTAAACATACTGTTCATAAAGCTGGCACACAGCATGTTCTCAGGAATTTCATTCATCCATTCAAAAAACATTTAGTAAATAACAAGGTCCCAGGTGAAGTTGTTTGGTGAAGGCCAAACAATGGGCCCTTCCTCTTTAAAGGCGCAGGGACATAGCCAAGTTGCCATGGAACCTGCTTCAGTGTCTGGCTCAGGCTGGACAGATCCCATCAACACGTCATGGTTTTAATACCTTCCTTCCAAAATAATCTGTGCCTTACTTTTCCCACCTTGTAACAAGTGAAGGTACTGCTGTAACTATTTTTTAATCCAACATGTTGTATTAAATGTAATATATGTCTTCTTCATATACCACTGTCCTCTACTAAACTAGTTAGAAAAATTAGCTTCCCAATTTTATTTGTATATCCCCATTACTAAATTGTTGAGTTTAATGGGTAAATATAAGAATGTAAGAAGAGTTCTAAAGTTCTGAAACTGAAGAAACACACTCAAGCTAGAATAGTTTACTTTTCATATGATTGTTTTGACAAATACTCTGCCTCAAAGAAAACAAAGAAATAAGGTAAATCAATCTTACATTTAAAGATTAAACGTTAAATCTGACTCAGAGAAAGACTGTCCGTATTTCTAATTCTAATAAGATGAAAAGTAACAAAAGGAGACCGGCCATGCAAAATGCAGCATTATACTATCCCAGAATCAGAATTTTCAAGAGGAAAGGGACCTTCTTCTCTCAAGTTTCCATACAAGTAGTCACCTCCTCCTCCACACACAAACACACACGCAATTGTCAAATAAGCCAAAGCTAGAAATAGCTATGAAGATAAAGGTCAAATTACATGAGATAATTTTTTTAAAAGAAACATAACCAATAGGAAAAAATGAAAAAATATACAGACATATAGCAGGTATCAAAATATATGTATTATTAGGCAGTAGATTAATTTCATTTCTAATTCAAAATAAAGACTGTTCATCAAGTGTTATGTTTCAAAAAGTAATTTTTTAAATACAGGTATTATTTGACTGTTACTTTCTTCCATTTCCTATTTATGTTATGACCATCTATAAATCTAAGAATTGTTTTCTATTTGCAAAATGATTCAGCTAGAAAGCAGAATGAGATTGGTCATTCAACAGTCTCTCCCACCCACCCTTGCAGACATCACATCACAAAGACTATGACTCACTTTGTCATACAGTTTCTATCCTTTCAAGAGTTTTAAGATTGTTGTGATGAATACTGGCTCATAAATCTGAATGAATATTAGGATGAAATTATTTGTGCCATTTCCTCACAGCCAAACGGGATATTAACAATGGTACCAGACAGTTCTTAATCCTAATTTATAAAATGATTCACAGCTTTTAGAAAGAGAGAGAGGGAAAGAAAGGGATTTAAGGATTAAATATCTGACTCAAGTATGAACTCTCAGATCTATGGTTTTTAATTAGAAGATCACAGCTAGTTCTGAAATTGGCTAGAAATGTTGACATGTTATTCATTAGCTGAAAAGAAAAACTTCCACAATAAAAATTAATCCTAACGAAATTATTGTGTTTTAGCTTTACTGCTTCCTTTGAATAATGTGAAAGATGTCCACAGAAGGAACCACAGTGATGTTATGTTCAACTTATCTGCTCTGCACACTTCATGCTGAAGTGTATATGCTTATTTATTTAAAGTTCTAGCTCATTCAACAATACACATTGAACCTCTTCATGGGCCTCAGAGCGGTCATTCATTTGAGTCGAGGGAATTCTCGAGTGCCTAAAGTCAGTCTCAGTCCTCAGAGTAGAAAAGAGAGCCAAGGACTACTGGGTGATGTTTAAATTGTTTAAAATCCTTGCCACCTAGAAAGTTCCAGTACAACTGAGGGACAGGAGGTTAAAACACATCAAGCTATTAGAGAGAATTTTTAGATAGCATGCAGGAGAGGACAGATGGGTACAAGGCCATGTGAAAGCCATAGGGTCTGATGCAAAGCCTAGGACTGGGGTCAAGAAACAGGACTAAGCGCACTTCAGCTCAGGGAAACGGCCTGATTCAAGGCTAAGAGGAGAAGAAGGATATCAGAAGGCCATGAGAGAGAAAGTCAGAAGACTTGGCTCATTTGCTGGGTACACACTGAACTTAACACACATTCTTTGAGTGGACAGAGCTCATAGCCCCAGTGCAGGAGACAGACATGTAAACAATTAATTACAAGAAAAACTGTTAAGTCTACAATATATCCCAACTCCTATGGGGAAAAAAAGCACAGACAGAAACTATTAAGTCTCCCTGGGAAGGTAGGGGAAAGTTTCACAAAGGAAAAGACCACTGAGCTGGCTCGTAAAAGATCTTTTCAGAGAAAAGTGAGACTGGAAGGAGGGTGTGAGAAAAGAATTGATATCATAAAGGAGGATTTTCCAAAAACAAGGATCACAAGTGGAAAAGCCAACTGTAATAGTGATGGTTCTGCCAGATTGGAGACAATCACGAAGGCAGAGAGCACTGGCAGCGTCAGGGGAGTGTGGATAGTAAAGAGCTGAAGTAACACTGAGAAGGTGGGTCATATTTCAGAGGGAAAGTCGGGAGGGTCTGTTCATAGGTAAGAAAAGGACAGAGGAAACCAAGAGACAGGGCGAAGAAAAGTCACTCAGGCAGGGATGAATCCCAGGTGTCTAGTTTTGGAGACTAGGAGAATTTCATTACAGGCAGAAATTCAGTAGGAAGGGTGCCAGGTGGAGAAAATGATGCTATGTTCTGTTTTCTGTGGGATGAACTGAGGCTACGGCAGTATATCCGTCCTTTGGGCAGCAGGATCACGATACTAACACAGAGACAGAAAATCAGAGAGATTTGAAATGATCTGTGCTGAAGGATCACAAGTACTCAGAAGGATGGGAAGAGAGGCAAAAACAGAGCCTTGGGGGATACAACAGCAAAAGACCGAAGATAGGAAGGACCAGAGGAAAACTTTTGACGGTTGGAAGGGTGAGAGGAAACCGGGTTAATGTGCCAAGGAATTCTGGTGAAGACAGAGGCAGACAATGGCGTCAAGTGTCAGAGGAGGCTGACAAACTGGATAAGTCCATGTGACTGAACTGGAAGACTGCCGGGGCCCAGAATGATTTAAGTAGAATACCAGAAGCACAATCCAGAGTCAGAAAGAGAAAAGGTGATGAAGTAGAAGAGAGCACAGGATTCTAGGATACTGGTCACAGAAGAATGAATCAACAATGCCCAGCATACCTGAGGAATTTTACATCACACAGTACATGGTAAATATCTTAGACTCTTTTTAAAGAAAACAATTCATAATGAGAGCTTTAAATTAATTATCCTGAGCAATGATTCATCTTTTTATAGACTACACCAAAAATGCTAATAGCCAGCTTTTTAATATTTCAAATATAATTACATTTTTCCAAATGTAATTTTTTCACATATAATTATCTTCATTAAAAGGCTGACTAAGTGCCTAATTGTATATGTTACTATACCAAGAGAACTGTAAACCTCGACCAGGTTTTGAATAGCATGTGGCCGATGAGTAGTTATCCACATAGAATGTTTTCATCAGCAGCTCACTTTTAGTGAGAATTCCCAGAGTAAAAGGTACAAGTCTTTTATGATGTTTATTTATATGGAAAAGTCATGGTCCCTACCTTAAGATGCCAAATTTTCTCAAAGTGCATAAATCATGAACAGAGAAAATAACCCACTAACATAATCTAGCCAGATCATTACTACACTACACAAATTTCCTTTAAAAAGCAAAACAAAACAAACAGGAGAAAGAAAAAAAAAACAAACCTTCCCTCCCCACCCTCTGCAATATCCTAAAAAATCTGTGAACTTTACACTTTAGAATTCTATGGGATAATTTAATTTAGAGGGTAATTTAATTTGAGGAAGTAAGTAGCCCTTTGAAAATACAAATGCAGGCAACTTCTCTGGTATTCCAGTGACTAAGCCTCTGCACTCCCAACGGAGGGGCCTGAGTTCGATCCTGTTCAGGGAACTAGACCCCACCTGTGGCAACTAAGAGTTCACATGCAGCAACTAAGATCCAGAGCAGCCAAATCAATAATTTTTTAAAAGAAAATCCAAATGCAAACACACACACACACATTACTGATTACTGTAAATGAATAAGTATTAAGGAGATACCAGTCAACTCAAAAGTCACCCTATGCAGGAAGAGTGACAGGGAACTGGGAGGAGACACAAATTAAAAACTGAATACCAGCTGTCTGTTGCCTCTAGGCCCTCCAAGCTTCTTCAAACTAAAAATCTACCACAGGAATTTAGAATGGGACTAATCCGGTTTCTAAGAACTATGTGGTATATGGCTCAATGAGTGAAGTTCCCTGGGAGTTGCCATTTTTCCTTTGTTCCCTGCCTAAATTCCTATGGCCATAAATAACCTAGCTTAGAGAGAGAAAGCAATAGCTACCCCCTAACAATGGATGCCGGAGAAGGCAACGGCACTCGACTCCAGTACTCCTGCCTGGAAAATCCCATGGATGGAGGAGCCTGGTAGGCTGCAGTCCATGGGGTCTCGAAGAGTCAGACACGACTGAGCAACTTCACTTTCACTTTTCACTTTCATGCATTGGAGAAGGAAATGGCAACCCACTCCAGTGTTCTTGCCTGGAGAATCCCGGGGACGGAGGAGCCTGGTGGGCTGCTGTCTATGGGGTCACAGAGAGTCCTACACGACTGAAGCGACTTAGCAGCAGCAGCAGCAATGGATGCAATAAGGGAACACTGAAAATCTTGGTGCCACAACTGCATTTCCCATTGCTGTGGTGGTGGCAGTTTAGTCACTAAGTCATGTCGCATTCTTGCAACCCCATGTACTGTAACCCACCAGGCTCCTCTGCTCATGGGATTCTCCAAGCAAGAATACTGCAGTGGGTAGTCATTCCTTCTCCAGAGGATCTCCCCGATCTAAGGGTCAAAGGTCTCTTGCATTGCAGGCAGATTCTTTACCCCCTGAGCCACCAGTGACACAATGAAAATTCCACAATGATAACTGTTACTTGAATTATTTTGTCAACAGCCAAACACCTAGCAACATACAAGTTAAGCATAAGACCAGATCCCTGGTTTCAGAGTGCAGAAAATGACGAGCTCAAAAACAAAATAGAACCAAGAATACTTGTTTGGAGAGGATACAGTAATGAGGTTAAGGTTCAAGTCCAAATGTGCTGACTTGTCTTGTTCCAATTCCCAGTAATAGAGTGGTTACCCCAGGCCAATCTCTCACAGCTGTTTGTTACAGGACAAAGGGGCCCAAGCAGGGGGTTTCGAAAAACAAGTAAAGGCAATGGCATGTGAGTAGTTACCTCCCGGTTCCACAGGCATCTTTTGGCCAGAAAATAACAATTCTAATAATGCGAGACCTTACACTGCCTTTTTTCAATGTTGCCGACGGTAATTTCTGAGAATCAACATGTAGATGAACAGTCAATTTTATAATTATAATGTATTGAGGATGATTCTTGTTTTGTCTATAATGTTTTTTCAAATTACACCTAAAAATCTCAGCTATCCGTTTAAAACATCGTAACTCTGAACATAATACACAGAATCCACTTTTCATACCTGTGTCAAAATCTAATTATGCGATGGCCACTTTATAAACACAAAGAAAGCCCTCAGGGCATGTCACAAGAGGATATTGCCAGTTCTAGGCTGAAGTCACTTGGCACCAAACTCATTTTAAAAGGCTCCTAAGGTGTGGTAATATCCATGACTCATGAATTGTCCTTTCATTGCTGAACCAATTACACGATTTCCACAATTAAATGAGCTATTGGGTTCTTACTTCATTTATTTACTGCACACAAATGGCANCCTTCATAACCTATTACAGAGACAAGGGTATTGGTAGCTATTTTTTACAGCTCTCTTTATAGCTATATTTTTATAGTTATATGATAAGAAAATATGTCTTTTTTCTTCTTCCTTTTCCACTACCATTTTGTATAAAAAGTGATGGTGGAATTCATCATTGTAATGCTGTTTCGAATTATGAAGGACCACATCTAGAGCTGATGAAGAAGACAGTGTATCAGCTGGAAGCCTGCTATTGGTTGTTCAATCGCTCAGTCATGTCCAACTCTTTGCTATCCCATGGACTGCAGCACACCAGACTTCCCTGGTAGTACCGTACCAGTGCTAAATTTCCTGATTTTGACAATTGTTCTATGGTTATAGAGGACAAAAATCCTTGTTCTTGTGAAATATTTAGACAAACGGGCATAATGTTCTAAATTTATTATCAAATGAATCAGCAAGGAAAGAGGCAGAGAGAAAGAAACTATAAAAATGCATATACAGTAAAATTTAAACAAATGGTAACCATGGGTAAAGGTTACATGATAGTTCCTTGTACTACTGTTTCAGCTATTCGGTAAGTTTGAAATTATAGCAAAATTATTTTTAATGAGAGGTAAGTATCTAGATGGGGTGGGAGGGAGGATAAGTACTTTTTAGTTATTAATTATGATCTCTCAAAGCCAGAGTCTATTGAAATGATTTATCCTATTGATAAGGAAAAAACTCAAGCTATTTATCAAAGTTGTCTAATTGATTCTAGGGGTGTTTCAGGAAAAAGAGAGAGCAATTCCTCCAGGTCATTAAAAGAGAGGGGTAACTGCTCTCCAAGGAGAAAATGATTCTTTCTTCCCCAAGAAGACACATGGCATCTGATGTCTTCGATCACGGTCCAAAAGAGCGTTTTCTCTTCCTCTTCCATCTCATCTCTGTTTCTACAGTGAACTAAGTCCTGCAGTCAAAAACATTAATTTATTGTTAACCACAAACTACTATAGAAAACCAGCAACAAAAAAATTTATAAAATTCTGTTTCACCTTTTCTTCTTAGTGTTTATTGAAGCAATCAGTTCTTTTCTTGCAGATACAATTATAGGTTTTATAGCAATCAATAGTTTCTATTCTTGTTGGGGTTAAAAAGGCACATTCACTTTTCCCAAAATGACGATCCATTATTGTCAAATTACTGTAGGACCAAAAACATACATGGTCAACTGTTTAATTCTGCAGCTCACAACAGCATAAATCATATTTTTAAGTCTATTTTCTAAATATCTGGCCTATGGAAATATTAATGATAAGTTCATCACTAAAAGATTTTCGGGACTTCCATCCATAATGATCCAGCGACTAAGACTCCATACTCCTAATGCAAGGGGCCTGGGTTTGATCCTTGGTCAGGAAACTAGATCCCACATGCCAACAAGCCACAACTAATAGTTCACATGCAACAATGAAAGATCCTGTATATTTGAAACTAAGAGTCAGCTCAGCCAAATAAATAAATAAACTAAAATATTTTCTATTGCTCTTATCCCATTAAATAGAATAACATATTCTTGATCACATCTATAACCTCACATGTTTCACACTGGGAATTTTTGATCAGAGAGCAACATTGCTAATTGGGATCATGACATAGTAACCTGCTTTCTTGTGTTAATTGTTTCAATTAAAATGAGATATTTAAAAGTAGAGGAACTGAACTTTTATGATACAGGTAACAAGATTGCATGTGAATATAATTTAAGAAGAAAAAGTAGAATCGGAATATAGGCAGAGATGAAGTTGTTGAATGGATGTTTTATATCTTTTTTTTCCCCTCTCTCCCAGTTAGCTATGGGGCTGTTGCCCTCAGAGCTAATATTTACTAACTAAAACATTAAAATTTCATTGAAAGAATATCTAAAACAAGATCTGTATTTCAGCAAAGTGGTAGATTAGGGGAGAAACATCTTCCTGTTGAAAATAGTTTAAAATGCTGAAAAAAAAATTTTTTTAACCTCTTGAGTAAGTTCATGGACTGGCAAGAGGCAGATTCCTACTCAGGCTATGAGGGTTAAGCAAAGATGGAAACCCAGCAGGGTAAATGAAGCACTGAAACCAGTCTTTCCCTTAGATGTAGCAGACTAAAGGATGAATTCTGCCCAAGATGAAAATTCTATTGGGTTGGTCAGAAAAGTTCATAGCATCTTACAGGATAACCCAAACCAACTTTTTGGCCAACTCAATGCATAGAAAACAAACTACCAAAAGGGTTGAGACAAAAGTGTTATATTTCCAATATAAACTACCTTAGGACTGTCTTGAACCTTGAACTTAAGCAGCAGAGAAAAGGAATAATCCCCCCTAACAATCCAAAATCACAAACCACACCTCATGCAATTTGAATTTGCTACATTACCTAGGAATATTTGAATATGCTATAGGAAAAAAGAGAAACAACTAAGGAAGAGCAATGAAACTAAATAGCTTGTGAAGCACAAGCAGAAAGCACCAGATGTGTTAAGTAAGTTAGTAACCTATGTGATTTGTTGGATATAGTAAACAGAGGGCTTCGCTTAGCAGTAAAGAATCCACCTGCCAATGGAGATATAGGTTCAACCACTGGGTTGGGAAGATCCCTTGGAGAAGGAAATGACAACCCACTCCAGTATTCTGACCTGGAAAATTCCATGGACAGAGGAATCTGGTGGGCTACGGTCCAAGGGTTGGACACAACTGAGCAACTGAGCGCAAAGACAAAGGATAAGTAGAACCCATGTGTGCTGAATGTAGGAAAGGAAGGAAGAATCCAGCAGGCATAAACCACCATACATAAAATATATACGATGAACATAGACACTCTACATTCAGTCTTAAGTTTGTCACCCATGGGTGGCACTAATTCTGGCACCCTGCCTGAGGAACTCCAGTAGAATCCATAGCTTCCCCTCAGGTTAATTGCAAAGCTGCAGCTCTAACCAGGCATGCTTGCTCCTGTATCCACCCAGTAGAAAAAAGGTATGTGCTGGCCACAAGAACCTTCTGTCTGTTGGCCCCCTTACTCAAAATCTCAAGTCTAGCCCTTTCACCATTATCAGGGAAGTGTGATACCACAGAGCTAGGTCAGATGACGAGTGTGTAACTTAGGATCCAGGCCATCTTTTCACACACTTGCCCCTTCTCCTAACTGTGACAACCTATCCCATTCTATCCAAGTGTGATAGGCTATCCCATTTCTTTCCCCTTGCATAGCGCTATGTGTTTAACATGGATCTGATTAATTATGCAATGTGAGCATCTTATTTTGGCCCTGAAAGTGTTCACCTGAAACTGTACTCACAGACTACAATTACATTAAGGTTGTTTCCTGAATGACATCTCTTGTAGGTTTGCAGCCCAGAATCACACTACTTGCAGAGCCTAAATTTAGAATTAAAAACTGCTCAGATTCACAATGCCCCCAAGACAGCCAACAAAGGCAAATATTTCCCTTGAGGAAGCCACCTTCATCTCAATCCTCAAATAATTTCCAGAGGCTTTAAAAAATATATCACTAACCACTACAAAGAAAATGACATCCTGAACAAAAGACGTGATAGGTTGGACCCACAAAACTTCAAATATTAAAATGATCAGATACCAAATATAAATTGATGATGATGAGTATCTTTCAAGAAATCAATAAATTCAAGACAGTTTGAAATCATGAGTAACTAGCAAGCAGATTTAAAGATATAAGAGAACTCTTAGAAATAAAAATGTAACAGTTCAGATTTTTTTAAAAAATCATTGAATAGCAGATTATAACTAAATGTAAATGCAAGAGTTCACAAAGTACTGCACTTAATAGAAAGACTACAGAGAGGATGTGGGTGTGTGTATGTGTATACACATGCATGCGTGTATGTTTATGTTCACATTTATCTTTATTTATAATTAATGTAAACTACTAATACAAAGTCTTCCCGATGGCTCAATGGTAAAGAATCTGCATGCAAAGCAGGAGATGCAGGAGACACGGGTTCAATCCGTGGGTTGAGAAGATCCCCTGGAGAAAGGAATGGCAACCCACTCCAGTATTCTTGCTTGGGAAATCCCATGGACAGAGGAGCTAGGTGGGCTACAGTCCATGGGGCCGCAAAAGTCAGACATGACTTAGTGACTAAACCATTGCCACCACCACTAATACAAAGGAGTTTCAAGTGAATTTTGAGGATACTCAAAATACTTATTTGTGGTTGTGGAAGGGATCACTTTGGCTAACTCAGAATGGTTCAATCACCTTATCTAATGATTCTGTCTTAGTCTGGGATCCTCATAATACATGCTTCTGAACATCTGTTTAGCATCATAATTTTATATTAATAACTCTGTATGATGCTTCTCTTCCTTTTTAACTATACTTCCTGAAACACTTTTTAAATCATTCTCCTTTTTCTTACTAATGACTTCTACCTGAAAATGAGTTGAGCTACATGAAGATTCTTTTTAGAAACAGTCATTCCAACCCAACACCAATATTAGAGTTTGAATGCATCCCGGAAACTTACAGTCTAGAAGGTATGCCATTGTCAATCCATTTCCACCTGTTTTCCATTTTGCTAAATGATAATCCAATCCAGTACGAATTTTGACAAGTCTGGGATTGAAGGAGTTTCTATAAAGGAAACAAAACATATCATGGGACTACATTGCTGCTGCTGCTGCTGCTGCTAAGTTACTTCAGTCGTGTCCGACTCTGTGTGACCCCATAGACGGCAGNACTCCAGTGTTCTTGCCTGGAGAATCCCGGGGACGGAGGAGCCTGGTGGGCTGCTGTCTATGGGGTCACAGAGAGTCCTACACGACTGAAGCGACTTAGCAGCAGCAGCAGCAATGGATGCAATAAGGGAACACTGAAAATCTTGGTGCCACAACTGCATTTCCCATTGCTGTGGTGGTGGCAGTTTAGTCACTAAGTCATGTCGCATTCTTGCAACCCCATGTACTGTAACCCACCAGGCTCCTCTGCTCATGGGATTCTCCAAGCAAGAATACTGCAGTGGGTAGTCATTCCTTCTCCAGAGGATCTCCCCGATCTAAGGGTCAAAGGTCTCTTGCATTGCAGGCAGATTCTTTACCCCCTGAGCCACCAGTGACACAATGAAAATTCCACAATGATAACTGTTACTTGAATTATTTTGTCAACAGCCAAACACCTAGCAACATACAAGTTAAGCATAAGACCAGATCCCTGGTTTCAGAGTGCAGAAAATGACGAGCTCAAAAACAAAATAGAACCAAGAATACTTGTTTGGAGAGGATACAGTAATGAGGTTAAGGTTCAAGTCCAAATGTGCTGACTTGTCTTGTTCCAATTCCCAGTAATAGAGTGGTTACCCCAGGCCAATCTCTCACAGCTGTTTGTTACAGGACAAAGGGGCCCAAGCAGGGGGTTTCGAAAAACAAGTAAAGGCAATGGCATGTGAGTAGTTACCTCCCGGTTCCACAGGCATCTTTTGGCCAGAAAATAACAATTCTAATAATGCGAGACCTTACACTGCCTTTTTTCAATGTTGCCGACGGTAATTTCTGAGAATCAACATGTAGATGAACAGTCAATTTTATAATTATAATGTATTGAGGATGATTCTTGTTTTGTCTATAATGTTTTTTCAAATTACACCTAAAAATCTCAGCTATCCGTTTAAAACATCGTAACTCTGAACATAATACACAGAATCCACTTTTCATACCTGTGTCAAAATCTAATTATGCGATGGCCACTTTATAAACACAAAGAAAGCCCTCAGGGCATGTCACAAGAGGATATTGCCAGTTCTAGGCTGAAGTCACTTGGCACCAAACTCATTTTAAAAGGCTCCTAAGGTGTGGTAATATCCATGACTCATGAATTGTCCTTTCATTGCTGAACCAATTACACGATTTCCACAATTAAATGAGCTATTGGGTTCTTACTTCATTTATTTACTGCACACAAATGGCACTAAACAGTATGCTTATTAAAGTAAATTGGTGGGATCCAGTTGCCAGATATTACCCAAAAAAGTGTATGTGTGTGGAGGAGGGAGAATCTGGTGTCATCAATCAAAAGTTCCATTGACATAAAGGAAGAGAAGAAAAGGTGGCTTTCTTCATTACTCCAGGGGTACAACCAGAGGCAACCTGTGAACTCATAATAACTCCCCAGAGCAACTGACTATGTCAATATTTTGAAGTGGAAGAAGCCTAAAAAGCCAGAACGGCAGGGATAGTCCGCAAGGGGCCAGGTGGGCAAGAATCGGCAGGTAAACTCAGGCAATCAGTTCCGCCTTTGGACCTCAATCTCCTACAAAATAAGGCTGGTGAACAGTTCGTTTTTAATGATGGGGCTGCATGGAATATGTGCGGTGGCACAGAGGGTGGGAGTCAGACGGTATCCCAACCCTGCTCCACTTGGGGGTGGGCAGGTCCCTCAGCCCCTTCAAGGCTCAGTGTCCTCTGGATGCCGGAAGCCGGAGGAGTGTGGCAAGCAGGTGGTCCCGGGAGAAGACCCAAAGGTGGCTCCAGCACTTCTACCTACCTTCACTTATTCCAAAATGAAAGCATCTGGAATAAATTTAATGCTAAAATGTACACAAGCAGCATACCCTTACTATACTCTACCACATGTTGAACGTGCTGCCTGGGATAAAATGTGCTCTCTTCTGAATGTTTTCACATGGTTCAGGACTTCAGAGCATATACTTCTGTTACACATCCCCATGGGCAAGTAGGAGGAGCCTGGCAAAACATCCGGGACACCAAAGGGAAGGTGGATGTGAGGCACCCATGCTGGCCTGTCTTTCTTTTTATCTTGCTTTTACCAACACACTCGTGTCAAATAAAGGTTATTTCAGGACTGTGAGAAAAGTGCGGGAAAGTGGGCCTTCTGATGTGAAAACAATTCGAGAGAGATCCGGGGAGAAACACAGGTGATCTCCAGCAAAACTGGGAAGCTGGAAATGCTGGCGGTGTCATCGGCCCGCCCTTCCTGCAGCTGTCTGCCCGGCCCCACACCGCCCTGCCCTGTGTCCCTTCAGAACCTAACCATGTCCCCTGACCAGCGCCCCACATTCATGCCACCGACTTCACAGCCTCCCCCCTCAACTCCAGTCCTGCTGGTCAGCTTTGGGGGAAGAAATCATGCACACACAATTTAATTCACACAAAATGTTAAAACCAGGTAATTGCTCCACTCCTCCTTCCAGAGGCACCCTCCGCCCCAATCCATGAGGACCCAGGTCCAGGGTCTCCCGCAGGCTCCAGCACCCGCCGAGGCTCAAGCCCCTCGTGGAAACGGTGTAGGGCTGTCGGCCGTCGTCACCACAGATGGAGACTGTGGATTCGGAGAGCACACTGCGTTTGCATTTTAGAAACATCTGGACAGAGAGTTAATGCCAAAGGAATAAATCTCCAGTGATAGATTTTGGGTGTATGGACAAACCAGTTTGAGGAAGGGGGCCTTGGGTTTTCCAATGTTTCAAATATGTCTAGATATCTGAACCTTAATTCGGTGGGAAGCTGTAGAAGCATTAACAGTTTTTATTTCTCCACGTTTGCTGATCAGTTTTGCTTCTTTAGGGGAATGGAGGAGATATGGTTAGGAGGATACTGGTAAGGCACTGCTTTTCCTAACAGTCTCCTCCTGGTTTTGTCAACTATCAGTACATCTTTGATAAGTCAAGGGAAAAAAAAAAACACTGTCCTTAATTAAACATATGTCCAGGTTGGCCTATATAAAAGTCATTTAAATTGATCACTTTCAGGTTTATATTCTTGTCAATCTATCACCTGGTACAAGGTGATTTTTAAAAATCCGAGTACTCTACTCTCTACCTTTGAAGGTCTTTAGCTAGTTATCGGGTTGGCAGGGTTTCTCAGCCTTAAACTATTAACGTTTATGGTCAGACTTTTTTTTTTTTTTTTTTGCTGAGCAATTAGGGAGGTATCCTGTGCGCTATAACATCCCTGGCCTCTACTTAGCAAATGCCAGTAGCACCCTTCCAGGCATGACAAGTGAAAACATCTCCAGGCATTGTCAAATGTCCCCTGGAGAGTATCAATCCTATTTCAGACCATTAAGCTAAAATAAGAATACAGTAATGATGGCCCAGCCCAAAACTGGGAACAAAAGTTAATTGTTGTTTTTAAAGGGGTGGTAATGTAATATGCAATTCAGAATTATCCTTACTAACTCCCATATACTCAGTCATGTCTGATTTTCTGCGACCCCCTGGACTATGCCTGCCAGGCTCCTCCACTCATGGGATTTCCCAGACAAGAATACTGGAGTTGGTTGCCATTCCCTTTTCCAGGGGGTCTAGCCAATCCAGGGATCGAACCAGTGTCTCCTGCATCTCCTGTATTGGCAGGCGGGTTCCTTACCACTGCGCCACCTGGAAAGCCCAGCCCCTATCCAGTTTTGTTTTAAAGGAAATAGGGCATTGAGAGCGTCAAAGAAAATACCTGCAACTCATAAAATGTCTGGAAGAAAATGTACTAAAGGAAGCCCCAATATAAACCTAATCTGGGGAAGAGTTCTGTCTTCTCGTCAAAGAATATATTACTTTTTGTGCTACTAGAAGAGTGAAACTAACTGGGACATATGTGCACCTCACCCAGGCAGACAAGCACAGAATAAACCCCACACAGAAAGATAATTTTGTGAAATCTAAATAGTTACCAAAACAGAGAAAGAGCACTAACCAATACATTGGGCTACAAGCATCTTTTCAGTTTTACTGGATGATGTAAGTGGTAACTGAAATTTTCTCCACTGTAACTGAAAAAAGTTACAGACCTGAATCCTTTGCTTGTTGCTATTTTGAAATCAATAAAGACAAATTCTTATGAAGGGACATTTCCCATTATTGAATTTGTCAGCTAGGTTTGGCTGCAGAGTTTTCTCCTCTTCCTAACTCTCATCCCAGAGTGAGAGCTTGCAAAGTTCCTTCCGTGTCCAACTTTTTGGGACCCTAGGGATGGTAGCCCACTAGGCTCCTCTGTCCATGGGGAGTCTCCAGGCAAGAATACTAGAGTGGGGTGCCATTTCCTTCTCCAGGGGAACTTCCCAACACAGGGATCCAACCTACACCTCTTACATGCCCAGCACTGGCAGGTGGGTTCTCCACCAGTATCACCTGGAGAGCCCCAAGGGATGCACTATTAGCATCACAAGTTAAAGATGCCTTCTTGCCGGTCTTGGGGGAAAAAAAAAAAAAAGAGGATCAAGTTTTCCACCTGAAAACCATTAAGGAAGGACTGGCAGAACAAACAGCTTTCAAAACATGTTTTACCTTTACCTACACTTACAGGATGACAGTTTAAAAATATCTGATCTCTTTCTCTCACTTCAAACTCATCTATTTTTATCAGCCCATTTTATACCTCTTTCCTTCCTCTTTCTCTAGACCAGCGGGTTCTCAAACTGTGCTCCCAGGTCAGCATCACCTGGGAACTAGTTAGAAACGCAAATGAGGCCCCACTCCAGACCTAAGCGATCTGAAACTCTGGGAGACGGTTCAGCCATGAATCACACAACAAACACACCTTCCAGGTGATTCTTATGCACTCTTAGTTTGACAACTAACGCCTCAGACCAATCTTATTTCTTTTACCACAGATATTATTATTACAGAAAATGCAACTGTACACTAGTAAATTGAGTCCTCTGCGCACTTCAAACTCTCATTCGATCCTCAAGCCCGATGCAAAGTATCTTTCCAACAAGGATCTTTTAACTGGGCTGCGGTCCCTCCTGGCTTTGCCCCGGAGACAACGGACATCCCATAGAAGCGGTCGGAACTTCACGCTCGGGCGCGGGCGGCACCTCGTTGAGCCGCTCACCTCTGCTCAGCCGCCGGGCACCCGCGACGCGACAGGTTGTCTGCGCCCAGGGAGCCGCCCGCAAAGCCCGGGCACCGGGGCTCGGGGCCCAGGGGACTGACCGGGTTAGCTGAGCAGCCGGCACACTCCAAAGCCTGGAGGAGCGTCTACCGCCACCGCAGCTCGGGGCAGGAGGGGGGCGAGTGGTGAGCCCGAAACCGCCGAGGGCCGAGCGGAGAGAAACCACAAGTCCCACTGGGGTCACAGTGAAGAGAAAGAAGGAGCGCGGAGGCTGGAAGGCAGGGGCGGGGGNAATTCCATAGATAGAGGAGCCTGGTGGGCTACAGTCCATGGGGTTGCAAAGAGCAGACACGACTAAGCAACTAACACACAGAATGTTAAAAGGAAGGATCAGTGGGTGATTGACTTAGAAATTATTTCTATTTTCTGCTTTTCTGTGGTCAGCATGTATTTTTTAAAAATCAGGGAAAAATATTTAGTTGAAAATCAGAACAAAACATAGAAGATCCCAGAATAATGAGCCTGTTCCTGTTCCTAGCCATGAAGATTTATCCTTGGGTTTTGTAGTTATGCTTCTATACATCTCTGTTACAGGGAACTGTTTTAACATCTGTTTCCCCCATGGAATTAGATTAGCCAATATTATCACTGTCACTCTCTTCACTTTGGAGATAGAATTTTCATGGAATTTTCAGGGAATGCTCTGACTTGGTTAAAGAATCAGCCTTACACAGCAGATAGGAGTTACCTGGAACCTGGAGGCAGAATTCTCCCAGATGGTACTACACAAAGCTCGGGGCAATATAGGAAGATAGAATCTGCCCCTGAAGCGAGTATCTCAGTCCTGTGACCTTGGCTTCTCTTAATATTTAATTTATTTATTTGGCTGCACCTGGTCTTAGGTGTGGCATGTGGGATTTAGCCTTCTAACCAGGACTGAACCAGCCCCCAGCATTTGGAGTTCAGAGTCCCAGCCACTGGCCCACCAGGAAAGTCCCCTCAGCTTTTCTTAGATTGGCTTTCTTTCATTCCATGTTGATTATCCTCCATCCCCCAAAGGCAACTAATTCTGATGGTTTCTTGGATGATTCTAAGAATTTGAGTTATTCTTAACAGGTTTATTTTACAAAACAATTAAAAACAGCCCCCCCGCCCCCAAACTGCCATGCCCTCTTTAGGTATTGCCACACTTTAGCTATTGTCATCCTGGCTGTCTCCACTTCTTAGTATCTTGTCAGTCATTGGCCTTCTTTATTCTGCCTTCTGTATTTTCCTTGCCACCAAAACTGCATTGCTGAAGTCATCAGTGACTTCTGTGTTGCTAAATCCAATGGGCATATCTTAGCTCTCATCTCCCTCCCTTGACCCGTCAGAGGCATTCAACATAGCTGTTCACACCCTCCTTCTCAAACACTCTTAATTTCATCGGACAGCAGTGAGAGCCAGAAGTTGTGTGTATGTAATGCACAAGCTTGACGGTGACCTCTTATTAGGAATAAGCTATTGTGATTTTCTCCTTCAGTGTAATGCAATTTTGGAAGGAAGAATGCATCCTCTAGAAGATCCTCACTGCTAGTACGGTTTTAGTCCTTGACATGGCGTCTACTATTAAATGGAATCATAGGATGATATTTACAAGTAACCAATATTGGTCAGTGTGAGTCAACATCAAGAAACCACTGTGCCGTGATGCTGGAATGTCTGCCAAATGATCTGGAAGGGGAAAGGACACCNCTTCCGGGTTTTCTGGGGCGGGTGTCTGGGTCGGGCGCTCGGGCCGCAGGACGCAAGCGCGCGACATCCGTGCCCCGGGAGCCCGAGGGGGAGAGCCAGGGCCGGGGGAGGTGCGGGAACGCGGCGGGAGGCCCCGGCCCAGGCCTCCGCCGCTCTAGGGGCTCAGCCCCGCCGGTTCCCCAGAAGTCGCCCCAGCCCAGCTCCGCGCAGCCCAAACCACGTTTCGACTTTCTCCACATTGCGAGCTTTCGCTGAGCAACCAGCCGTGACTCAACTTTTCAAAATTTAAATGCAGTTTTCTCCCTCAGTCTTTCTCTGCCAGCGTCTCAAAGCGTAGGAACTATTTCCACCCCGAAGAAGTGGAGGAATTGGAAGTCAGGGAGGATTGTATGTCCGAATAGGTTTTGAACGTCTTAATTACCTAAAGACGAGGGACAAGGACTGACACAAACTGTTAACAGGGAAGGCGGAGGCTGAAGTATTTTACTAACAGGAGGGGAGAGAGAGGCCAGAGAAGGGGTTGAGTTGCAGAGAGGAAAAGGTTTTTCTCTGACTAACCTGAGACAGTCAACCTGCAAAGATGAAAATGGCCCTCAAATCCTTATCGCGACTGAAGCATGTTAATGTCTTGTTTTAGCTAAATGTTAGGCACTTCTTGGAGGAAGGGTAGTTTATTGAAAATCCCAAACTACAAAACTGAGGTTAATTATACTTTATTTTTCAGTAGAATATAACAGGCGCTACAGATTAGCAAAATACTCATCTTTAGAACTTCATATGCTACTGTGTGCAAAGCATTCCAGTAAGTGCAGTGGGAAATGCCCGATCAAACAGTGTCTTCTGGCACAGTGAAGATGATACAAGGGTACCAAAAGTAACACAAATACTATTAACAGTAGAACATGTCAAGGCCATAGAAAAGTATAAAGTTTCAGGAGATATCAGACAAGGAGTAATTCAGCTTGAGGATAGGCAGGAGTAAGGGAAAGCTTCTTGGAAGAAGTGAGAATACAGAAGTTCCTCTATTTAAGAACTTGTTTGCTTTCAAAAGATTATCCATGGGTGCATTTGATCATACGGCTCTCAGATGGGTTTAACTCTAGACACATTTCTAGGATGTTAAATAGGAGTACAATTCTTTGGAGCTTTAAGAACCATGGAATACTCTTCTCTGTGCTGATGGATGTTCTCAGACATCTCTCTCCAAAAGGGACAGGTTTTAGCTGTCCATTTAAAATCTCTTAAGACAAACAGCTCCCTTGCAGATATCTCTGTGGGAATCCTCAGGGATGCTTAAAGTTACTGCAGCATGAATTGAGTTGCCACTTACTTTGAAATCAAGTTAGACTTGAACAAGCTTTGAAATCCATGCACAGAAACCTGAATATTCCAAGAACAAAGGGATAAAAGCTAAGTCCAACTATTTATTTCACAGCAGTATCCAGAAATCTGGGGAAGAGTTACAAGCAGTTAAGTAATGCGTAAACTTGGAGAAAGCAATANTGAAATCCATGCACAGAAACCTGAATATTCCAAGAACAAAGGGATAAAAGCTAAGTCCAACTATTTATTTCACAGCAGTATCCAGAAATCTGGGGAAGAGTTACAAGCAGTTAAGTAATGCGTAAACTTGGAGAAAGCAATAGCAACCCACTCCAGTACTCTTGCCTGGAAAATCCCATGGATGGAGGAGCCTGGTAAGCTGCAGTCCATGGGGTATCTAAGAGTCAGACACAACTGAGTGACTTCACTTTCACTGTTCACTTTCATGCATTAGAGAAGGAAATGGCAACCTACTCCAGTGTTCTTGCCTGGAGAATCCCAAGGACGGGGGAGCCTGGTGGGCTGCCATCTATGGGGTCACACAGAGTCCGACACGACTGAAGCAACTTAGCAGCAGCAACAGCAATGTGTATGCTAATTGACCACAGGTCCTGTGGAACTGCATCCCATGTACAATAACCTCTTGTTTCCTAGATCCTTGCAAAACCAGGAGAGGCGATACCACTGGAAATGGATAAGCCAGCTCTGGGAAACTAGGTCTCTAAGTCAAATAGCATTAATTCCAAGAAGACATCCTTAGGAAAGTTGTCTTATGTTCCTAACCAGACTCTTCTCAACACACACTTGTAGATACACAAAGACAGATACAATATTCTTAGATGCAATCGATTTGCTCTCAGTTGAACCATGAGCAGTAAGTTTACTTATACTCTCATTTTACCCAACTCTAAGGATGAATATAAAAGTAATTTTGAAAAAATACTAGAACTAATAGAATTCTATAAGATAATGGATACAAAACACATTATTAAAAAAAAAAATTAGGTTCCAGAATTTCCTTCTCAACAGCAAGGTAAATTACTTTGGAATTAATAACAATTGTTGAAAATCAAAATGATGAAAAGTACAAAGCCTTAATGAGAACTTAAAAAATACTTAAGTCTTCCTGGATGGAAACATACAGTAAAATAACAATGTCAAATTAAACAATATTAGTTTAAAAATTTGGCACCATTTTAAAACTAAATAACAATATTGTGAAATTCATTTGGACAAATAAATGTATAAGAACAGCACACTATTAAAAAATTAACATAGATCTAGACTTAAATGTAAAAGTTAAAACTATGAACCCTCTTAGATAAAAACATAGGTATAAATCTTCATGACCTTGGATTAGGCAATAGTTTCTTAGATATGGCACCAGAGAGACAGCTACACGAGAAAACAGATAGATTGTACTTCATCCAAATCAAAAACTTTTGTGCACCGAGTTACACTACTGAGAAAATGAAAGGTATCCAGAGAATGGGAAAAAATTTTGCTAATCATATATATGATGACAGTCTAGTCTCCAAAACATGTAAAGAATCGTTACAGCTCAACAGTTAAAAGTCTAATTTAAAAGTGGGCAAAGTATTTGAATAGACATTCTTCCAAAGAACTTATAAAAATAACCAACAAGTACATGAAACCATGTTCAATACAATTAGTCATTAGTAAAATATGAATCAAAATCACAATGAGTTATCACTTCACACCTAATATGATAGTTATATTTTTTTAAAAAAAAGATAACAAGAGCTGTCAAGGGTGTGGAATAATTGGAACCTCAATACATTGCTGGGGGGGAACATAAAATAGTATAGCCAATATACAGAACAGTCTGGCATTTCCTCAAAAAATTAGTTTCACAATATGGCCTATCAATTCCATTCATTAATTCTACACACACACATGAGAATTGAATCTATGTTCACACAAAAACAAACACATCAACGAGTGTTCATAACATCATTATTCATCATAGTCAAAAAGTAGAAACTACTTAAATGTCTAAACAAATGGATAAACAAAATGTGGTATATCCACAAAATGGAATATTGTGTGTGTGTGTTAGTCGCTCAGTTGTGTCTGACTCTTTGCAACCCTAGAATTGTAGCCCGCCAGGCTTCTCTGTCCATGGAATTCTCCAGGCAAGAATACTGGAATGGATTGCCATTCCCTTCTCCAGAGGAAATTCTCAACCCAGAGATCGAACCCTTGTCTCCTGCATCACAGGCAGATAAAAANTGACTCTTTGCAACCCTAGAATTGTAGCCCGCCAGGCTTCTCTGTCCATGGAATTCTCCAGGCAAGAATACTGGAATGGATTGCCATTCCCTTCTCCAGAGGAAATTCTCAACCCAGAGATCGAACCCTTGTCTCCTGCATCACAGGCAGATAAAAAGAAATAAAGTACCGATACATGGTAAAACATAGATGAACCTTGCAACAGTGAAGGCAGAAAAGCCAGATAGAAAAACACGATTCCATGTATACAAAAAATAAATAAATAAAGGTAAATAATCCGCCTGCTATGTGGGAGACCTGGGTTCGATTCCTGGGTTGGGAAGATATCCTTGAGGAGGGAATGGCAGCCCACTCCAGTACTCTTGCCTGGAGAATCCCATGGACAGAGGAGCCTGGTGGACTACAGTCCATGGAGTCACAAAGAGTCGAACACGACTGAGCAACTTTTGCTTCAGGTATACAAAATGTCAAGAACAGACAAAAATCCACAGAAATACAAAGCAGATGAGTGGCTGCCAAGGGGTGGGAGAGGAGGCAGCTGAGGAGTGACCACTAGTGGGAATGATGGAAAGCTCTGGATTTAAGATAATGGTGATGGTTGCACAATTTGTGAAAATACTAAAATAACACTAAACTATACACTTTAAAATAGGGAGTTTTATGGTATGTGAATTATATCTTAGAAAAAATAAAGAAATGTATGTTGAAATAAAAATGGAAATGTTCTTCTATGAAATTGAGAGAAAAAAAGAAATAATATTACTGCAGGTTACCAAAAACAGGATGAACGGGAAACTTCATAAACTGCCAGATTGGAGGATAAATTATTGTAGCACTTTGAAAAGACAATGTGTGCATCACATTCTTAAATTTTTGAAATTATGTAAATTTAATTTGGGCCAACAGTCTTGGTGTAAGAAATTTACTCTCAAGAAAAAAAATCACATTTTTTTTTTAGCAACCCTGGTGTTCAGTAAACTGATCATAATGAGAAAAAATGAAGGATGATCTAAATAATTAAAGATGAACAAATTAATTTTAGTAAATCATGTTATAGTCATAGAAACCAATCTGTCCCATGATGCCACATAGACAGTTTTGTAATAGAATACAAATGCTTATAATATATTGTGAATTGAAAGTAGTTTGCAAAACTATAGAATAATAATCCATTTGTTAAATTTGTTAAAGCTCATATTAGAATGAGATATATTTAAATGTTAGTACTGATTACCTTGGATAGTCAAATTATTTTTATTTTATAAAAATAACCTCTGGCTACTCACTACTACATAAAACTTATTATCTAAAATTGTATCTTATTTATTCATTTCCTTTTGCCCTAAACATTGCTGTATTCTTGGACCTAGTGGCAATAAACAGAGTCTGAACTAATATATATATTAAATGAACACATGCACTAGTTTCATTTTAGAAAGCTGTTTTGGAAAACCAAACTTATCTACATTATGCATGGGCGTGATCAATGACAGTAGAACTCTAAATGTGAACCGTTTTTGAAAGAAATCACACTAACCCCATTTCCTTGTGAAAGTTTACTAAAATACATAAATTACTGACTTTCAAAGCCTAGTATATCAGAAATCGTCTAACCAGTTCTCGAGTCATCACATGACCATCAGCAGAGTGAGCGCCTATCCCATCTCCACGAGAGGTAGGAAAAGGTTATTGTTAATCTTCCCTCCTATATGGCAGGTTCTGGTCTCAGAATAATGATTTGTGCTTTAGATTGATTTTGTGTCCTTGATTTCTTAAAACAGGTAAGTAACAACAAACATACTGAAGTTCCTGAAATAGCCAAGAAGCTTAATTATGCCACCTCAGGGCATTTTATTTTTAAATATTGTACTGTCACTCTAAACAGACAGTCAAGCTACAATCATGTACTGTTTTCAGATATCTATGACTGTATTAATCAAGTGATCAGTCTCCTCTCATAAGCTCTATGATTTTGCCTTCCCAGAATCAACTCCTAAAATCAGAAAAATAAAAACTTCACGATGTCTTTTACCCTTAAATTATTTTGGGCTTCCTTGAGGACACTGGACAACTACAACGCCTTGTTCTTTTACCTATTAAAGAGAGGGATGCTAGAAGTAATATGTTCTGTTTTTTAATTAGCTCTATACTATAGTAAGAGTTGGATGGAGAAAGCTATTAAATCAGCTATTAAATCAGCTATTAAATCCTTACACTAATTTCATTCAAATAAATTGTTGTTAATAATGAATACATTTCAAAGATGCCCCTTACAGAAAGGCCCTTTATGTTATGCTTTATCTTCTGTGTGGTCTGCTCAGATTGGAGAGATTTCAATCACCTTGTCCATCTATTCTTTATTTGACATTAAAGGGGGGCATCCTGACTGTCAATACAAGGCAGTTTTTGTTTTTTTTTAATGGGCAAAATACAGAAGGAAAAAACCCCTGTTATCTTAAAGCAACAATGCAAGAAGTGGGAACTTGAATTTACCTTTGGGACAGAATCCTCCTTGATTTTGGGAAAGCTATATGAATGAACCCTTCAATTACATAAATTTAACACAAGTACCCCCTCCAGTGCCACACCTCCCTGCTCTAAACCAAGTCAAAACACAAATGACAACCTGGGAAATTACACATTATCTGTGAATCAAAGTTAATCTAAAAAACAAAGAGACCTTAAGTATTAGTGAGAAAATACAGGCAAAGGCCCATGAACAAGTAGTTCATAGAAAAAGAAATACAAATAAAATATAGGTCCGCATGTAAAAAAAAAAAAAACAACAAATAAAATATAAAACATGGGAGTGAAAGAAATGCAAATTAAACCTAGAATCAGATATAGTGTTCTAGTTCTCAGATGGGCACAGAGACATACATATATAAATCTCACAGAAAAACAGGAATGAACTTTTTGGTCAATTGCAACAGACTGGAAATAATAAAATAGGGGCTTCCCCGGTAGCTCAGCTGGTAAAGAATACGCTTGCAGTGCAGGATACCCTGGTTCAATTCCTAGGTCGGGAAGATCCCCTAGAGAAGGGATAGGCTATCCACTCCAGTGTTCTTGGGCTTTCCTGGTGGTTCAAATGGTAAAAAATCTGCCTGCAATGCAGGAGACCTGGGTTTGATCCCTGGGTTGGGAACAGAACAGCTACCCACTCCAGTATTCTGGCCTGGAGAATCCCATGGTAATAGGAGCCTGGTGGGCTACAGTCCATGAGGTCGCAAAGAGTCAGACATGACTTAGTAACTAATCCATCGCCACCCACCCCAAAATTCCACAAAGGCATGTTGAGATTCCTCCATTCAGAAGATGCTCCTGGGCTTTTTAGGCAGCCAATATCTTATAGTTGGTTTCCCATTTCTTAATTTGTCATTTCTATAAAATGAAGAAGTATGTTTTTAATATGGGTTTAAGGATGTGTTCCTTTTAAACATTTTTATTGGTAACTTGAATGAGGTTTCTTTTTGTTGTTGGGTTTTAATTAAAGATTAACTTTGTATAGTAACACTAAGTTATATAATATCTCTGTAGAAAATGAAAGCATTACAGATAATGGTGAGAGTATCCCTTGGACTCAACCCCCAACCCCCAGATCAAACCATTTTTCTCAGTTTGGTGTATATCATTTCAAATTTTCCTTTGTGCATTTACATATGTATGTATACCATAGAAAACACACAGTATCGTTTAGTATGAGTGTATGTGTGTGTGCTCAGTTGTGTCCGACTCTTCCGCAACCCCGGCAAGAATACTGGAGTGAGATGCCATTTCCTCCTCCAGTGGATCTTCCCCACCCAGGGATCGAACCTGTATCTTCTGCATTGACAGGTAGTTTCTTTACCAATGTGCCACCTGGGAAGCCCAATGAGTATATGTATCTTTACTTAAATGCTATAATTTTTCCTTAACGCTCAGTAATTCGTTGTTTTTGCTCAATGTATGTCTTAGAATTCTTTATGTCATAACTAAACATGAATCTGCTTTGCTCATTTTAATGGCTACAGGGTATTCCAAAGGGATATATCCACAGTCCTTAACCATTCTCTGACTGATGTACATTTAGGCTGTCCACAAATCTTGGCTATTACAAACAGTGCTGTAGCATCCTTCTTTGTACTTGTCTCCATGCTCATATATTCAACTTTTTCTCCAGAGCTGTTATCTAGTGATGGATTTATTGGGTTCCTGAATTTTCGATTTTAATTTTAAAAGACATGCCAAATTCACCTCCAAAGTGACAGTACTATATTATATTCTTACAATGAACAGTGTTCATGCCTTTATAGAGGTGTCATACTTGTTAAAATTTTAGCATCATAAAGCTGGGAATGCCAATTAGTAGTACAGATGATGAAATAAATATTTTAAAGCCTTTTTACAAGTTAGAAGTGTTAAGATAAAATTAGCAGATATAGTAAAATTCTACTTATAAGTTAAAAAAATAAATTGAGCAAGTATAGCATGGCAAAATCTGGTTAGATAAAAGTCAATTAAAAAAGATGAAATGAAAGTTAAAAATTCAATCGCCTAATCCCAGGCCTACAATCCTCATGTAAATCTATACCTCTGAGTATCCATGATCTGAAAATAAAGGAGATCAGTTTTGTTGGTATACCAAAAAACAGAAAAATAAAAGATCACATGATTCAGTTCAGTTCAGTCGCTCAGTCGTATCCGACTCTTTGTGACCCCATGAATCGCAGCACGTCAGGCCTCCCTGTTCATCACCATCTCTCGGAGTTNGTTGGACTGTGAAGAAAGCTGAGCATCAAAGAATTGATGCTTTTGAACTGTGGTGTTGGAGAAGACTCTTGAGAGTCCCTTGGACTGCAAGGAGATCCAACCAGTCCATTCTAAAGGAGATCAGTCCTGGGTGTTCTTTGGAAGGACTGATGCTAAAGCTGAAACTCAAGTACTTTGGCCACCGCATGAGAAGATTTGACTCACTGGAAAAGACTCTGATGCTGGGAGGGATTGGGGGCAGGAGGAGAAGGGGACGACAGAGGATGAGATGGCTGGATGGCATCACCGACTCAATGGACGTGAGTCTGAGTGAACTCCAGGAGTTGGTGATGGACAGAGAGGCCTGGTGTGCTGCAGTCCGTGGGGTCACAAAGAGTCAGACACGACTGAGTGACTGAACTGAACTGAACTGATTCCAAAACTCCCATCCCTGTAGTTGATGCCCTTGCCCTTTCTATTATTACTTTATTAGGGCCTTTTTTTATTCCCAAAGCAATACATACAAGCAATGTAATACTGATAAGTGTAGGAAAGGAAAAAACTTTTTCTTCTACGTTCTCAGTTTCTATATCTAGGAGCCTACAATCAAACTGACAAAAGACAGATAAAAGAGAAGCCATGTTTCTTTACAGATGTTAATATTTTCATATGCACTGGAGCTTTACAGAAAAAAAAGTGAGGATCCCCAAAAGTAGTTAAACCTGTGGACTTATATAACATGTATCTCTTTAACAAAGGTTGATAAATTGTGGAGGAGCAAAGGAAAAGGGGTTTGGGGGTTGTATGGGTAGTCAACTGTGGAAGATGACTAGGAAATAAATGGGAGACAGAACTTGTTTAGTAAGGATTGTTATGCAGATATGAGCTGTGGTTCCAGTATTCTTGCCTGGAGAATCCCCATGGACAGAGGAGCCTGGCAGGCTACAGTCCATGAGGTCGCAAAGAGTTGGACATGACTGAGCGACTAACCCTTCATTTCACCATTAACTTACTTAACTAATTACTTATTACTGACTATATATGTCATTTCTACTTTTTAAACAGATTCTCCAGGCAAGCATACTAGAGTCATCTGGAGAGTTACTTGTTTTTTCTGGGTATCTCTCATATATACATGAGGTATACATATTAATAAACTTCTGTGTTTTTTCTCTTAACTTTTTTTAAAATTAACATGGGGGTCTCAGCCAAGGCTTCCATGGTGGCTCAGATGGTAAAGAATCTGCCTGTGATGCAGGAGACCTGGGTTCAAATCCTGGGTTGGGAGGATCCCCTGGAGAAGGGAATAGATACCCATTCCAGTATTCTTGCTGGGAGAATCCCATGGATAGAGGAGCCTGGTGGGCTACAGTCCACAGGGTCACAAAGAGTCAGACAGGACTGAGCAACTAATATTTACTTAGGCAAGAACTCAAAAGGGTAGAGGGAATTTTTTTTTCCCTTCCCCTAAATTTGTTCAATAATTACTAAGAATTTCAGGATGGAAACAGCAGAGCACTGAACCAAGTACAGGACCTTTTGAGTACAGGGCTCTGCATGACTGCACAGGCCACATGCCCATGCAGCCGCCCCAGTGATAAGCACTCTGGACTCTCTTTTTGCTCGTGAAGGGAATCAGAACATACCATATACTACTTTTCATGGGGATTATTGTGAACTGCAGGCAATTGAGAAGCAACTGACAAAGGAAGAACTCTGCCTTCCTCTTTCTGCCTCAAAAGAGGCATAAATTTCACTTTATAAAGGTGATGTCAATTTCCATTTGAAGATGTGCTCCGCTTTCCTAGAAAAGGAGACAGATTATTTCTTGCTTTTTAACATTGTTGTTGTTCAGGCACCCAGTAGTGTCCGATTCTATGTGACTCTATGGACTGCAGCACACCAGGCCTCCCTGTCCCGTGTCATTTTCAAAAGTTTACCCAAGTTCACGTCCATTGCATCAGTGATGCCATCCAACCATCTCATCCTCTGATACCCTCTTCTTCTGTCCTCAAGCTTTCTCAGCCTCAGGGATTTTTCCAGTGAGTCAGCTCTTCACATCAGGTGACCAAAATACTGGCGCTTCAGCTTCAGCATCAGTTCTTCCAATGTAGATTCAGGATTCACTTCTTTTAGGATTGACTGGTTTTATCTCCATGCTGTCCAAGGGACTCTCAGGAGTCTTCTCCAGCACCACAGTTTGAATGCATCAATTCTTTAGCACTCTGCCTTATTTTTAACATTACATTTGGGTTAACAGGTAGGCTTGGGTTAAATCCTTTCTGTATCACTTACTAGTTGTATCACCTTAAATTCATAGCGCTTCCCTGGTGGTTCAATGATTATTGAGTCCATGTCACAATGCAGGGGACATAGGCTTGTTCCCTGGTTCAGGAAGATTTCACATGTGGCAGAACAACAAAGTCTGTGTGCCACAACTACTGAGCCTGTGCTCTAGAGCCCATGAGACACAACTACTGAAGCCCACACACTCTAGATCCTGGGCTCTGCAACAAGAGAAGCCACCACAATGAGAAGCCAGCACATCGCAACTAGAGAGTAGTTCCCGCTCTCCAAAACGAGAAAAATCCCATGCACAGCAACAAAGACTCAGCACAGCCAAAAGTAAAAATAATACATAATTATAAATAAAAATTTAAAACAAAAACAAATTCACCTGAGTCTCTATTGTCTCATCAACAAAATGGGGAAAATAATAGAACCTCATAGTGAAAACTGAGTCCTCCCTAAAATCAAATTCCCCTGCTGAGTTTATGACCAACCTCTCTATCTAAAACTTTCTTCCCTTTTTTTGGCTCATCCCTGCTCCACTCAGGATTGAGGAGTATCAAAGAAAAGAGGGGACTGAAACCAAGCAGCACCCTGCAGGGCCCTCCTGGGTACAAAAGTCCCTGTGTCACCTGTTTCTGGTTTGTAGAAAAAGGCTTTAGTCTCCTAGACTGTCCCTCAGTTCCAAAGAGCAAGCAGTTACTAATTAGGGAAGTGAAGGAATTCTGAAACAAAGGAAAAGCAGTCAAGAAGCAAGAGCTCAGCAATAAAAGTCTTGGTTTCTCCTCAAGAGACAAGGTAACAATCAGATGCGTATCTTTGAGTTGTCCTGTAGAAACAAAAGCCTCTGTCTAGGTAAAGGATGGTGACTACTTGCTGAGCAGAAGTGCTGGACGCCAGACCAGCTGGAACCAGATGGCTGATGATTAAGATTCCTGAAACAGCACCCTGTTACCTCACCACCAGTCTATCAGAAGAAAATCCAGAAGCTATAACTCTCACTCTCACCCAACAGGTTGTCTTTAAAAACCCTTGCCTGAAAGCCAACAGGGAGTTCAGGCCTTTTGAGTGAAAGCTGCCCATTTCCTTGCTTGGAGCCCTGCAAATAAATGCTGTATTGTCCTTCATCACCACCTGGTGTCATTAGATTGGTTTTGCTGTATGACAGGCAAGCAGACCCAAGTTTGGTGACCATAGTTATTTTTTTTAATTTAAGAATTAAATGAGATACTACATACAAAGCACTTAGTGCGAAGGACAGAACATTTAATTTTTCCTCAGTTATAAAATGGGAATCCATCTCACAGAGTTTTTGTGATGACTAAATGAGTTATTATATGTCAAGTACAAATATTAAGCTCTCAGTAAATATAAATATGATTATCAATTCAGAGACGATTGACTGATAATAAATTATCAATTAAAAGGCTAAAGAGTGAGAAAACAAACTCTGTTGTTTATTTATGAACAGACAAAAATACTTTAAAAAACAGTTTGGAAATGTTTGTTTGACCCAAATATCAGAAACCAAGAGGAATTATGTGGTCAATCCTCAATTTACTCTGGTCAGTGTCTGGAATACACTTTGTGCCTTTTACATGATTTACTTAAATTACTAGGCCTGTTTTCAACCATACCATTGTTGAAGATGGGAAAAATTTTCCCTGCCCTTCTGGGTTCTTTCAGCTGGTCTAATAATTAGATTGACACAAGACAGATGAACAGGAGAAGATCAAATTAAATTTTGTACCATGGAGGTGGCAAAGATAAGGAAAAATGATCAAGGCATGAAGCTTTTATAATTTTTAGACAAAGAAAAAATAAATTTGTGAAAAACTGACAAGAACCATTAGTTTAGACTTGGGGTGGTGGGGGTGGTGAAGTAACAAGTGTTGTTTCTGCAGCCTCTGACCACTGACCTTGCTCTGGTGAGAACAACATCTCCCTGTCTCCTGCTATTAGGGAAGGCACTGTTCATACGGGGACTTATTTCCAGCTTTCACGGAGGACAGAGGAAGGTCTGAGTGTCCTTCCTGGACAGGCTGTTTCTTAAGTAACTTAAATTCAAAATGATCAGTATGCCCCTTTGGCACAATTGGGGGTTTGAAAATCAGAACAGTATCCCCTTTTCATCTGAGTTTTCTACAGTGAAGAAAACTTATACTTTATATTTTCCTTTCACTGGTTCCACATGACTCTTTTTATCTAGCTCTGACATATCTTGATGAACTACATTCTATGTCTTTTAAATTCCTCTCTAGTAGCAGACAACTGGGCTGTTTGTGTATCTAGATCAAGGCCAAATATTCACCGCTGCCTATTTTAAATATCTTGAACAAATTCATGGTGGTTTCTCTTTCTTTTCCATCTTATCCTCTTTTCCAGAATCCAGACCTTGCAAGTCCGGACATGCCCTAGGAAGGGCAGCCCCAGGTCAGGCCCAGTGATCTAGGGATTCCCCTACAGAGCCTGAAATCAAAAACCTCTAACAACTCATCTTGATTTCTTTCCACATTCCTTTGCCTTTGTCTTTCTGGCAGGCTTCCTCTTCTGCAGCAAACTCCTTGTGCTTCCAGGGCCTCTAAACCAGGTCCCACTTTCCCGTGCCTTTGGTCTTGTAGTTCCCTCCCGGTGGCCGGAATGAGGTGGCGTCCTCTTCTGAAATAGTCCTTGTTTCAAAGATTCTATTATTTAGTCAGAGGCATGCATTGCCTCAGGGAGGATCAGCATTATTAAGGCGGGAATGCAAAACCAAACAATGTTCTTGTCCAGCTTTTCTGTTTTAAGAATAAACTTTTGAAACCCAGAGCTGAGACAATAGTTATGAAAGAAAAAAAAAAAAAAAATCAGGGTTTTTTGAGGGAGAAAAGGTTGTTTGTTTGTTTTGGTTCCCAAAAAAATAGTTTTAAGTATCAATAGAAAAATCTCCCAGTGAAGCTTAACAGAAAAGATATAAAGAACCTACCAACCCAAAGACTAGAAAAGCACTGTGCCGGAAGAGGGGAGGAAAGCAGCTCAGAGTTAGGCCAGAGAAGGTATGCGAAGCCATGTTTCCTTAGGGCCTGAGCCCCTAGAGGGAAGCTGAAGAGAATCTATTTTTCAAAATGCCAAGACCAGGAAGCCTCCTGTCCTAAGCTGTAGCCCTGGGGTGACAGAAAGCTCCCTCCTGAGACCACACAAGGCCCGGGGTAGCCTCACTCACCTTGTTCACCCAGGAAGGTGCGGAGTGCAGTTAGCTCTTCTTGGTCCTGGAGCAGCGAGAGGGTTCAGACAGAGAGTGAGTGACAGGTGGAGGGAGGGAGTGGGGGGGGGGGGGGGAAGGGCCCAGGGCTGGGACCCTAAGGGGCTGCAGCACTGGCCACACCTGGCGACCAACTCAATTCTCAGCCAGATCTCAGTTGATGATGGCCACCTGAAGACCACATGGACGGTGTATCTGTACACCAACCGGCCAGTAAGTGCTGATAAAGGAGAGTGCTGGATGACAGAGTGGTGGAAGACCAGGTATCCAGGACCATGGCCAAGACCTGGATGCCTTGGAAGCCCCCTCTACTAGACACCATCGGTCCCACCCCATGCCCTCTACCTGACCAGTACTCAGCTTCAGCTGGTGTGACTGTCAGCTGATAGCAGCTTGTGGATCTGCCCTTCTCAAGAAATTGCCCTTGTCAGGGAATTGTCCAAAACTGCCTGGGAGGTTACCACACACTTACACACACCGCACCCAACCAGGGAACCAACGACTGACTGATATGGGGTACAACAACCTGTGTGCCCTGCCTCGGGACCCTCTGCTTCTGAAATGGTTCAAGTTCTAGGCCTATCTCAGTCCTTCTGCTCCCTGGGGAGGAACTTTGTTCCAGGTGTTATTTCTGGTGACATTTACTCCTCTGGGCAGACTTTGGCTGTAGACTTGTGAGTTTTGTTCTGCTGTCTCTGAAAAACATCTCAGTATCTTTTTAGAAATAGTTCCTAATTTTCTCTTCAAGAAAATTAGAGATATCAAGGGAACATTTCATGCAAAGATGAGCACAATAAAGGAAAGAAATGGTATGGACCTAACAGAAGCAGAAGATATTAAGAAGAGGTGGCAAGAATACAAAGAACAACTACACAAAAAAGGTCTCAATGAACCGGACAACCATGATGGTGTGGTCACTCATCTAGAGCCAGATCCTGGAGTGTGAGGTCAAATGGGTCTTGGGAAGCATTACTATGAACAAAACTAGTGGAGGTGATGGAATTACAACTGAGCTATTTCAAATTCTAAAATATGATGCTGTGAAAGTGCTGCACTCAATATGCCAGCAAATTTGGAAAACTCAGCAGTGACCACAGGACTGGAAAAGGTCAGTTTTTATTCCAATCCTAAAGAAGGGCAATGCCAAAGAATGTTCAAACTACCACACAACTGTACTCATTTCACATGCTAGCAAGGTAATGCTCACAATCTTTCAAGCTAGGTTTCAACAGTATGTGAACCAAGAACATTCAGATATATATAAGCTAGATTTAGAAAAGGCAGAGGAATCAGAGATCAAATTGCCAACATCCACTGAATCATAGAAAAAGCAAGGGAATTCTAAAAAAAAAATTACTTCTGCTTCATTGACTACACTAAAGCCTTTGACTGTGTGCATCACAACAAATTGTGGAAAACTCTTAAAGAGAAGGGAATACCAGATCACCTTACCTGCCTCCTTAGAAACCTGTATGCAGGTCAAGAAGCAACAATTAGAACCAGTCATGGAACAACAGACTGGTTCCAAATTGGGAAAGGAGTCTGTCAAGGTTCCTTTATATATTCTCAGGTATATTCTCACCCTGCTTATTTAACTTATATGCAGAGTACATCATGTGAAGTGCTGGGCAGGATAAAGCATAAGCTGGAATCAAGATTGCCAGAAGAAATATCGATAACCTCAGATACGAAGATGATGCCACCCTTATGGCAGAAAGCAAAGAGGAACTAAAGAGCCTCTTCATGAAAGTGAAAGAAAAGAGTGAAAAAGCTGGCTTAAAACTCAACATTCAAAAAATGAAAACATGGCATCCAGTCTCATCACTTCATGGCAAATAGATGGGGAGAAAAATGGAAATAGTGACAGACTTTATTTTCTTGGGTTCCAAAATCACTGCAGATGGTGACCGCAGCCATGAAATTAAAAGACACTTGCTCCTTGGGGAAAAAGCTACGACAAACCTAGACAGCATATTAAAAAGCAGAGACATCACTTTGCCGACAAAGTTCCATATGTCAAAGCTATGGTTTTTCCATGTATGGATGTGAGAGTTGGACCATAAAGAAGGCTGAGCACCAAAGAATCAATGCTTTTGAACTGTGGTGCTGAAGAAGACTCTTGAGAGTCCCCTGGACTGCAAGGAGATCAAACCAGTCAATCCTAAAGGAAATCAACCCTGAATATTCATCAGAAGGACTGATGCTAAAGCTGAAGCTGAAGACCCAAAGAAGGTGCTAGGTCTAAGTGTTTATATACTAGGTTGAACAAAGAAAGTTGTGGGAAAATAAGTAAAATATATGGGGAGAGCAAAGGAAAATCAGAGTCATTTTAATAGGGTCTGTTTGTCCTGAGTTCTCTCATCCTCTATTCCCCACCTCTGGTAATAAGAGTGTCCCTTTCCTCCGGGTACAGTAAGGGCATCTTTCACAAGGGAGTTTTATCTTCTGCTTTCAGGAAGAAAAGGGGAAGTCAGAGCATCCTTCTTGTACCTGCTGTTTTTCAGGCACCTTTAGCGAGAAATAATTCTTATGCCCAATGGCATATTTTGGGGAAGCATATTCTGCCAGTATTCAGTCTCCATGTGGATTCAGATGGCATTAAAAAAAATTATTGGCGCATAGTTGATTTAATATGCTGTGTTAGTTTCAAGTGTGTAGCCAAGTGATTCAGTTATACATATATCCACTCATTTTTGGATTCTTTTCTCATATAGGCCATTACAGAGCATTGAGTAGAGTTCCCTGTGTTATATAGGTTCTTATTATTTATTTTATATATAGTAGTGTGTACTTGTCAATCTTAGTCTTACAATGTATCCCTCCCTTCCTTACCCCCTGGTAACCATAATTTTTTTTCTATGTGTGATGGGTTTTTAAAGGTATAGAGATCAAAATGACCAAGCTTTAGTAAAAAAGGGCCTATAAAGGAAGGAATATTGAGAAGATATATTCTTTTATTGTCATTGGCTCTTCTGTGCTGGTGCAGATGAGCAAAAACAGAGGGAAGATAAACTAAAGGTCCCATGCTAACAGTGAACAAGGGCTGATTCATGAACATGTCTCTGTTCTGTTTAGTATTCACTGACCTGACAGCCCCTCATAATTACCTATTCTAGAGAATGAGCTGGAGCAACACTCTGAATCCTTTTTTTCTATGTATTGGGTTTGCTACTTTCCTTCTTATTTTTACTTGGGAAAATAATAAAAAATAATCTATGATACCATAATAAACACTAACGCAATAGTCAGGGGAAATAGCAGGGAAGCCAGCCAGATCTCCTATCTGAGAGAAAACATTATTTGATAAACGAGGAAAAAAATATAAAACATGCAGATTACTGGAAATGGACTGCATTTCAGGTTTTGGTTTTGCCTTCTTGTGTGTTTAATATACAAAATGTGTTCTTACTGTAGTGCTGGTCTAAGCAGAATCCCTGAGGAACGGGACACAGGCTGAACATAGACCGTATTTTCTGTCTGTAGCCAGTCTGACAATTTGTTCTTGCTTTCTCTGCCTTCTTTTGCACAGACTGTGTTTCCCAGAGATCTTTGTTTATAAACACTAAGAAAAGGAATAATTTATTATGACCACTGATTTCTTCCCCCTGAATGACTTTTGTAACAACTTGAATTACCTTGAAGTACGAGAGTTCTAACGGCTACATACCAAGCTGTGGAATTTTACTTCAGTGACAGTTTTGATGACAACCACCACCACCAAGGCAGCTGGTTAATCATTGAAAACCGAGAAGAAAAACTACTTTTTAGAAAGTAACAACTTTGTTGTTGTTGTTTAGTTGCTAAGTCGTGTCCAACTCTTGTGTGACCCAATGGACCAGAGCCCGCCAGGTTTCTCTGACAATGGGATTTCCCAGGCAAGAAGCCTGGAGTGGGCTGCCATTTCCTTCTCCAGGGGATCTCCCTGCTCCAGGGATCAAACCCATGTCACCTATCTCGGTAGGTAGGTTCTTTACCACTGAGCCACCTTGGAGGCCCCAATATTTTTAGATTGTGTTTCCTAATCTTTTTTTTTTTTCAAACATACTGTCACCTTCAATCTAAAGTAAAAATTTGCAAGGTGGAGTATTTTTGTTAGTTTTACTGAAAGGTAAAACCAAAAATGCTTGACATTCTGAATCTAACTGAATAACATTATAATTTCAATATAGCAGTGTTGATTATTCATAAAATTAAAATAGGATGAGAAAAAAGGAAAAAGAAAAAAATTAGACATTACAAAATGATTTTGGTAATGATGCTGACTTATATTTGTATGATTCTTTGTGCATTTTAAAGTACATTTATGTACAGTGTCTTTCTGAGCTTTACAAAATCCTATTTACTAGTAAGAGTTTTGACATAGAACCTAGAAGAAATAACTTGCTTATCCTTGTAACTGGGCAACAAGAAAAAGAATCTGGAAAATCTAAAAAAATGTTCATGTGGTGACAGCTATTTATCTTGGGAGAAGATATACCACAAAACTGAAGCTGGAGTAGAGCAGGTCAGATAAGGGACTGCAAGACTGTAAGACTCTTACTTCAGAGATTTGCTCTGAAAGTAAGAATTAGCACTGGGATATGCAATGGCACCCCACTCTAGTACTCTTGTCTGGAAAATCCCACAGACAGAGGAGCCTGGTAGACTGCTGTCCATGGGGTTGTAAAGAGTCGGACACAACTGAGCAACTTCACTTTCACTTTTCACTTTCATGCATTGGAGAAGGAAATGGTGACCCACTCCAATATTCTTGCCTGGAGAATCCCAGGAATGGGGGAGAGTCGGACAGGACTGAAGAGACACAGCAGCAGCAGCTGCGTGCTCCAACAATAACTTCATGTTGCTACTTGTTTTCCAACATTTAAACTGCTTTTAAATTCTGTATTCTCTTAAACTGTTCTTATTACAACTTCATCAAATTCAAGAATCTTTTGAACTTGAACAGTATCCATTTTCTCCTCTCTTTTTTTAAAAGTTTTCTTTCTCTTCTTCAAATGCTTTAAGAAACTTCTTGTCATATATGTTACATCTTGCGGGGAGGGGAGAGAAAAAAGAAAATTACAGATTCCTTTTCTTTTTTATTGATAATTGGTACTGAATAGTAATTTTCTTTGAATTTTCTGCATACTGATAAAGAACAGTCTTAATCAGATGAGAAACTATCATATAGTAATTCCTGGAAAGAGTGCAAAAGATTAGTTTGCGATTTCAAGAAAAAAACAAAAGTCCCCAAACACTGAAATTCGTATTGTTACTTCTGTTCAGTTCAGTCACTCAGTCATGTCCGGCTCTTTACAACCCCATGGACTGCAGCACGCCAGGCTTCCCTGTCCATCACCAACTCTCAGAGCTTGCTTAAACTCATGTCCATCGAGTTGGTGATGTCATCCAACCATCTCATCCTCTGCTGTTCCCTTCTCTTCCCGCCTTCAATCTTTCCCAGCACCAGGGTCTTTTCCAACGAGTCACTTCTTCGCATCAGGTGGCCAAAGTACTGGAGTTTCAGCTTCAGCATCAGTCCTTCCAATGAATATTCAGGACTGATCTCCTATAGGATGGACTGGTTGGATCTCCTTGTAGTCCAAGGGACTCTCAAGAGTCTTTTCCAACACCACAGTTCAAAAACATCAAATCTTTGGCACTCAGCTTTCTTTATGGTCCAACGTGCACATCCATACATGACTATTGGAAAACCATAGTTTTTTTTACAGTATGAGAAGGCAAAAAGATATGACATTGTTACTTCTATTAAGAATCAGAAAATCTCTTTGTTCCACATGTCAGAATTACTGTACAAAAGGGAAATAGTTAACACTTATTAGAGGTTAGAAAGATGAAAATGATGACAGTTTATTTTTGGTGATTTTCTTACATATTTATTTTCAAAAACTGGTAGAAAAACAGAACAGAAAATTGAAGTTGACATTACAAGGAAAGAGAAACTGAGTAGTATCACTGGACAATTTGACAGCAGCACATGCTACCATTTAAAAATTTCAGCATTGGGGTGGGGGATGGGAGGGAGGTTCAAAAAGGAGGGAACATACGTATACCTATGGCTGATTCATGTTGATGTGTGGCAGAAACCAACATAACACTGTAAAGCAATTATCCTCCAATTGAAAATAAATTTTTTAAAATATCAGTATCCCAGGGACTTTCCTAGTGGTCCGGTGGTTAAGAATCTGCCTGCCAATGCAGAGGACACTGGTTCGATCCCTAATCCAGGAAGATTCTACATGCCACAGGGCAACTAAGCCTAAGCCCGTGGACCACAACTACTGAACCAGCATACTCTACAGCCTGCGAGGCACAACAAGAGAAGCACACAACTAGAATAGGCCCCGGTCTCCACAACTAGAGAAAAACCCCATGCAGCAACAAAGACCCAGCACAGCCAAAAATAAGTAAATCAATAATTAAAATTAAACATTTCAGCGTTCTAGTATTATATTTTTGATGAAATCATTTTAATGAAATGTTAATACTGTCACTTCATTCCCAACAATTGCATCCATCTATCATCAGCATTCTTCTCCATGTACATGAGTGCACTAGAATATTTTCTTCTGAGTCAGACATTGGAACAAGCTATCCAACACATTTGTGTAGAAGCTTTTAGTGAGTACATTGTTTAGATATATTGCATTCACCCCTGTTAGTCATTTAATTAGGATCCTAAAGTATTTTGCAAATCTATAAACAGGAAATCCTGTGTATAATACTTACTTCTGGTTTTTGTCTTCTTGTAATATTATACTTCAAAAGTAATTCCTAGTAGTCAGATGACTACTAGGAGAGATAAGCAAGAGATTTCAGAATTAAAAGAATAAATTAAAAGGGCAGATTACCGGATTAACTCATTAGGCTGAAATACTAAGGGAACTAGGCCAACTGGAGTTTATTTTCTGTCCCATGGCCTTTCACCATTTCTAATCTTTTGGCAACACACATTGTTCCAACATGTCTGGGCATGTTTGGGAGACTGGCTTTGTTTCAAGCCAAGCTCTCCATGGATTCCTGATAATTCAACAGTGGGAGAGGGTAGGAATTGCCAAGAAAACTGTCGACATACTTTAAGTTCAAGCTGGAATCCTCATAGATATATAGACACTGTTATGATAACTACATTTATTACAGTTACATCATATCTGTTTTTCACTGTATGCCCACACATAGGAGTTCTTACATCTAAATAAACCTGATGGATACCAGGAACAAGTTGAATTTGTTAATTCTATAATCATATTAACTGTTAAGGCGATCTAGGCTCTAGACAGAGATCTAGATTCTTGAGAGAGCAAGATGCTCTTAAGATTTTTATAACTGCTCATTCTTAATAATTTTAAATGTTATATATATAAAAGCCTTAGTGCTTACTAAATATATCCCATTGTCATGAAAGAGAAAATGCCATTATCACTAGAAGTCTTAAGATATAAGGAACATAGCTATTCAAACAACGTCATGGTGAAAAGCTTAAATTTCAAATAGACTCAATTATGTGTGTCCCTTATTAACATGCTAAACATCTACTGTGTGTGTATGTATGCATGCATATAATAGTATACACTGTTATATAACTATATACTGTTATACTGGTGATATATATAATATATAGTATAAGTATGTGTGTGTGCGTGCACATGTGTTGTGTTAGTCACTCAGTCATGTCCAACTCTTTGTAACCCCATGGGCTATAGTTTGCCAGGCTCCTCTGTCCATGGAATTTTTATCTTATAGATTAGTACTGATGACATATACAATATGTATTATAGATATATAATATATGCTGTCTGTCCATGGGATTTCCCAGGCAAGAATACTGGAGTGGGTTGCCATTTCCTTCTCCAGGGGATCTTCCTGACCCTGGAATTGACCCTGTGTCTCCTGCATTGGCAGGTGGGTTCTTTACCACTGAGCCACCAGGGAAGCTCCCCACAGGCTTAATGTATCTCCCCAAAATGCATAAACTGAAATCCTAATCCTCAGTGAGACAGTATTAGGAGGTGAGGCCTTTCAGAGGTGATTAGGTCATGAAGGTAAAGCTCTCTTACAAATCAGACCCCAGGTACGTATCTTGCCATTTCTGCCTGATGAGGACATGGTGGGAAGGTCACATAGGCAGGCTCCAAACCAGCAAGCAAGCACCCAGCAGACAGCAAATCTGCTGGCACTTTGATCTTGGCCTTCCCAGCCTTCAGAACTATGAGAAATAAGTTTCTATTAATAATAGAATTAAATACATTCTGATATAGCAGCCTAAACTAAGATATGCTGGTATTGTTGAACTGAAATGAGAAAGATAGTAATCCTTGCAGAGAGGACAGTATCCAGGCTAGAATTTTAAAGCTGACATGGTGATTAGAAGAGCAGCAGCAGGGACCAACTGACCACATAACGTGGAGGAGCCAGAGCCCAGTGGTTTGGTGGGCAACTGTAGGTTTGAAGACAAGGAACCCCGGCATACTCTGTTTTTAAGAGGGCCACCGGGAGCAAAGGAAACATTATTTACCTGCAATCAGAGAACTTCACTAAGAGATCAAAAGCATCAGGGTGAACCCTAAATACTGGACTTGGAAGAAGTATGTAATGGGTTCTGTGGATTTCTAAAAAAAAAGAAAAAAAATGGTTCCTTAGAAAACTTCTGCTGGTAAGAGTGAGTAGGGAGAACAGAGTAGTCTCATATTAGTGTTTTATACTCTATCTTCAATTTATAGCTATTTTTTTTCTAAACTACAGAACTGGTTTTTTACTATAACATTTTAAAGGATATAAACATGTTAATACAGAAAACAGAAATTCCCAACAGTTTTAATCTCCAGATATTAACTGACTGTTGCTTATCTTCCCAAACAGTTTTCTTTATATAACTTGGAGGCCTTGTGACCTAGTAGTTGAGAAGGCAGATTTGGGAATCAAACTGCTTGGGCACAAATCTTCGCTCTATCACTTACTGCGTGACCTAGGGGCAAGAAACTGAACTCTCAGTGTCCTGGAATCCCATCTGTACGGTGCAGGTAACTGCCTCCCTCCCGGGAGCTGCTGGGAAGATTAACAGTGGCATTATAGGGCACTTACGGCACTCACAGTGACTGGCACGTGGTGAGCGCTGCTTTTGTTGATGATGAGGATACAATCATATATAAGGAGATACTTACACATACAAATATAAGGTAGTTGGTAGGCATAGCTTTTTCTCTACAGTTAGGATCCTAATACACATATTTTGGTGATACTGATTATTTGTAGGTTGAAACTTGGTGATATGTCCTCCATATGTCTTTGGATGGTCTCTTTGTTTTCTCTGCATGATTTTTCTCAAGCTTGTGCTCTGCATCACAGATTACTTGCAACTGTGCCAATCTTGCTTCCTGTTGTTTCAGATGAATTCTCTATTTCTTTAATGATATAAATTTTAATAAATTTAAATATGACACATTTAAATGACATCAACTTCAAAAGGAACTCAAAGGTATAGAATAAAAAACTCCTGTATATGTGACACTCAGTTCCTGCCTGGGAACTGACACTTCTGTTATTTTCTTGTGGGTCCTTCCAGGGATGTGTATGTGAAAACAGGCAAATGCAAGTAGATATTATTACATGAACAGCAGTTCTATATCCTCTGTTCCACATCTTTTTAAAAATACATCTTGGGAAGCTTGTATTATTATTATGCAAATATCCACCTCACTCTGGTTAATGACTACCTATTGTAGCATATGAATTGGCATCATTTATTTAGCTGTTCTCCAACAAATGGGTATTTATATCATTTCCAATAGTTTACTATCATAAACAACAGTATAATAAATAATCACATATATACATAATTTTATACACATATGATTCTACTGATTTTTACACACACACGGCACACAGGATAAAGTCCAAATTAAAGTTATTTTCAAAGATATTTTCAAACTGCTTCCCACAAAACTGGCATGGTATCATTTTTGTCTTTAAAAAACCAACTGTCTACATTTTAAACTAATTTATCTGTAATTTAATGCAAATAATTAAATTAGCCTACATTTTAATATCAAACTTAACTGCTTTTTCCCTATACTGTCTTTCAGTTCAGTTCAGTCACTCCGTCGTGTCCAAATCTTTGCAACCCCATGAATAGTAGCATGCCAGGCCTCCCTGTTCATTACCATCTCCCGGAGTTCACTCAGACTCACGTCCATTGAGTCCGTGATGCCATCCAGCCATCTCATCCTCGGTCGTCCCCTTCTCCTCCTGTCCCCAATCCCTCCCAGCATCAGAGTCCTTTCCAATGAGTCAACTCTTCGCATGAGGTGGCCAAAGTACTGGAGTTTCAGCTTTAGCATCATTCCCTCCAAAGAAATCCCAGGGTTGATCTCCTTCAGAATGGACTGGTTGGATCTCCCTGCAGTCCAAGGGACTCTCAAGAGTCTTCTCCAACACTGCAGTTCAAAAGTATCAATTTTTCGGTGCTCAGCCTTCTTCACAGTCCAACTGTTATGTCCATACATGACCACAGGAAAAACCATAGCGTTGACTAGACGGACCTTAGTCGGCAAAGTAATGTCTCTGCTTTTGAATATACTATCTAGGTTGGTCACAACTTTTCTTCCAAGGAGTAAGCGTCTTCTAATTTCATGGCTGCACTGGGACATAAAATATTTGTAGACTCCTCACTATAGATATGCTCTTTAAAGTGTAAAATCTTTCTAGTTTTATTACTTGGAAATTTCATCTCAGATGTCTTCTAATATAGATTTTTTCATGTCTTTTGTATATTACATTCTATTCTTTTCTTAAAAAATTTTAAAATTCAGCTTTTCTTTGTCCAAAAGTTGCTCTTTTTTATTTCCAGTTTTATTGAGATAAAATTGATATAACAGTACTATATAAGTTTAAGGTGTAGCGCATAAAGATTTGACTTACATATGTCATGAAGTGATTACCATATAGATCCAACATTAAAGTAGGGAAAAAATCCTTGCAATGAGAACTCAGGATTTACTCTCTTAACAGTTTTTATATATAATTTAATGCAGTGTTAATTATCTTTAACATAATGTACATTACATCCCTAGTATTATTTATCTTATAAGCGGAAATCTGTACCTTTCAATTACTTTCATTGAATTCCCCCTTCCCCAACCCCCCACTTTTTGTAGGCACAAATCTGATCTCTTCTATGGATTTGCTTTTTTTTTTAAGTATAACTAACCTACAATACCACGTTAGTTCCTGATATACACATAGTGATTTGGTATTTTTATACATTTCAAAATAATCACCATGATAAGTCTAGTTACCATCTGTCACCATACAAAGATTTCACAAAATTCCGGACTACATTACCCACACTGTATATTTCATACCTATGGTTCATTTATTTTGTAACTGAAAGTCTCCACCTCTTAATCTCCCTCACCTATTTCTCTTCTTCCCCCTCCATTCTCCTCTGTCAACCATCTGTTTGTTCTCTGTATCTGTGACTCTGTTTCTATTTAGTTATATTTGTTTTGTTTTTTAGATTCCACACGCAAGTGAAAACATACAGTATTTGTCTTCCCTTGACTTATTTCATCACACTAAGTGAAATGGCATGTTTCTGCAAATGGCAACATTTCATTCTTTATTGCTGAGTAATATTTCAGTGTGTGTGTATGTACCACATCTTTATCTGTTAACCTATTGATAGGAACTTCAGTTGTTTCCATATCTTAGCTATTGTAAACAATGCTGCACTGAGCACAGGAGTACATGTATCATTTTTATCAATGTTTTTGTTTTCTTAGGATAAATACTAAGGACTGACACTGCTGGACCATAACTTTATTTCTTGAGGATTCTGCATATTGTTCTCCACAGTGGCTTCACCAGTTTACATTCCTGCCAACAGTGCACAAGGATTTCCTTTGCTCTACATCCTATCAACACTTGTTATTTGTTGTCTTTTTGATAATGGCCATTCTGACAAGTGTAATAAGTGTTTGTTCACTGTGGTTTTGATTTGCATTTCCTTGATAATTAGTGATGTTGAGTATTTTCTCAGGTGCCTGTTGGCCATCTGGCTGTCTTCTTTGGAAAAATGTCTATGCAGGTACTCTGTCCAATTTTTAATGGGTTGTTTGGTATTTTGATGTTGAGTTGTATGAATTCTTTATATATTCTGGATATTAAATCCTTGGGGGATATATCATTTGCAAATATCTTCTCCCATTCAGTAGGCAGCCTTTTTTTGTTGTTGTTGATCATCTTTTGCTGTACAAAAGCTTTTTAGCTTGATACAGTCACATTTGTTTATTTTTACTCATTTCCCTTACCTGACAAGGTAGATTAAAAAATATATTTTTAAAACAGATGTCAAAGAATGTGCTGCCTATATTTTCTTCTAGGAGTTTTATGGTTTCAGGTGTTAAATTTAGGCCTTCAATCCATTTGGAATTTATTTTTGTATATGGTATAAGAAAATAGTAGTATAGTTTGATTGTTTCTGCATGTGTCCAGTTTTCCCAACACTATTTATGGAAGAGACTGTTTTTCCTCCTGTATTCTTGCCTTCTTTGTCATTAATCAATTGCCCATAAAAGCGTGGGTTCACTTCTAGGCTTTCTTTTCCGTTCCATTGATTTATGTGTCTATTTTTATGAAAGGTTGCTCTTACGAATAACAGAATTAGCCCCAAATTGATGGGGAATTTTTTCTTGACACCTTGCTCTATCTAGCAGGGGACTTTTTGAGTCCTTCTTTCTGGTCAAGAGTGAGAGCTGGGGGTTGACAGTTTGTGTTCTTTGTTTTGCCCTCTGACTGTGGATAAAACAGCCATTTTCTTTATTTGTTGTTAAACTGTGCATCAGACTTGATGTGTGCATCAAGGCAAGAATGCACCAAACTCAATGGAGACAACACTGGAGCTCTGGTCTGTTCTCCCATCAGGAGATCCTGAGGGAATAGTATCTTTGAGATTATGAGATTATCGATCCTAACCAAGGTAGGCAGGTTACTCCCTCCCAGTCTACAGGAAAAAGGAGCAAAGTGTAATCTTAGTGTCCCGGCTTAGGCCAAAAACTAACTGTTGTGAAGAAGAGAGTTCCTTATTGGATGTCTATCCTCTCCAACCCCATGCCACAGATAACTAAAGACAGTTTCAATCTCTTTCCCATCCTTTAATAATATTTATTTTAGTCCTATCTAAGCTTTTGGTTATTTCTTTATAAGTGTTCTTAGCAAGAAATGGACATTTATTTTGGTACAAACAGTACAAATTTAATCAGGAAAATACTGGTTAAGCAGAAAGAGAAGAAAATTTCCCCATCTGATACTTGTTCTGCTTATCTTTAGGAAATGTGATTACAAAAGTCTTGAAAAGCAACATATGAAATGAGTGCTTTTTATTCCAAAAGTATAAAGGAGGTCAAATATTATGATTCAGTTTCTTATATTATTGAATTTCATTTATACCAAACTTACCCCATTATTATCCATAATAATAATAATAAAATATTTCAAATGGCCAACATATAAGCACTTCCTATGTGTCAAGCACTTAAGCATGACATAATGGCTAAATATATGTCCCTAAAGCCTGACACATAGTGGCTATACTGTGTATAAGGCTCTGTGCTCCAGCAGAGATGGCTTATAAATCTGTATCAGAGCTTCCTATTGGCCAATATAAAAGTGGAAAGATGATCAGTTATTCCACAGAGACTTAAAGATAAAAATAAGCCAATTCATTAGGAGGAGTATGGAAAATTCCTGTTTATGTGAGCCAAGAGAAAATTCTGCCAAGGTTATTCAAAAAAATGCAATATGTAGGTCACACCAATGTCAACCTTAACTAATAATTAGGTCTATAAACTATTTCTTTATAACTCTCTGCACTGTAGGCAGAGAGCTTAACACCCAAGTTTCCTTAAGTAAAAGCAACTTTATAAGAGGCCAACACGCTATGCTGTACAGAGAAACTTTTTTGTAATCTGTCTTGTTGAAGGTATGAAATTTAGTTTAATTTGAGGGATGATAATTCATTAGGAAATCCTCTGCAAATACAGTTTTCCAAACAGATTTTATGAGGCAGCACAGAATTCACAGATACACTCTAATAGGCAGACATGCCATGTTATTATTTGAGGAAAAAATCATAAGCTTCAACCGTCAGCCAGCTGCTGCTGCTGCTAAGTTGCTTCAGTCATGTTCGACCCTGTGTGACCCCATTGACAGCAGACCACCAGGCTCCCCCGTCCCTGGGATTCTTCAGGCAAGAACACTGGAGTGGGTTGCCATTTCCTTCTCCAATGCATGAAAGTGAAAAGTCAAAGTGAAGTCACTGAGTCGTGTCCAACTCTCAGCGACCCCATGGACTACAGCCTACCAGGCTCCTCCATCCATGGGATTTTCCAGGCAAGAGTACTGGAGTCCGGTGCCATTGCCTTCTCCATGTCAGCCAGTAGGGGATTTTAAACCTATTGAGAAAGCATGAGAAGGCTAACCAGGATACATGCCTCTCTAAGGAGGTAGGATTAGGGAGTGTCTGCCAGCAGGCCAGATTCTATAAACATTGCTGTGATAGATTCTATTATTGTCTTCAACTCCTAATCCCATACTGTAGCTTGGAGCTGGCCCTGTGACACAGTAGTTCCTCCTGTTATAAAGGTAAATTTACCTATTCCACTGGCTTGGGCAGAAATGTTTCCCAGGTGGTGCCAGTGGTAAAGAACCTACCTGCCAATGCAGGAAATGTATTGATCCCTGGGTCTTGATCCTTGGGTCAGCAAGATTCCCTGGAGGAGGGCATGGCAACCCACTCCAGTATTCTTGCCTGGAAAATCCCATGGACAGAGGAGCCTGGCAGGCTATAGTCCATAGGTTTGCAAAGAGTTGGACACGACTGATGGTCAACACTGAAATCAGACTGATTATATTCTCTGCAGCCAAGATGGAGAAGCTCTATACAGACAACAAAAACAAGACCAGGAGCTGACTGTGGCTCAGATCATGAACTCCTTATTACCAAATTCAGACTTAAATTGAAGAAAGTAGGGAAAACCGTTAGACCATTCAGGTATGATCTAAATCAAATCCCTTATGATTATACAGTGGAAGTGAGAAATAGATTTAAGGGCCTAGATCTAATAGATAGAGTGCCTGATGAACTATGGAATGAGGTTCGTGACACTGTACAGGAGACAGGGATCAAGACCATCCTCATGGAAAAGAAATGCAAAAAAGCAAATGGCTGTCTGGGGAAGCCTTACAAATAGCTGTGAAAAGAAGAGAAGTGAAAAGCAAAGGAGAAAAGGAAAGATATAAGCATCTGAATGCAGAGTTCCAAAGAATAGCAAGAAGAGATAAGAAAGACTTCTTCAGCCATCAATGCAAAGAAATAGAGGAAAAGAACAGAATGGGAAAGACTAGAGATCTTTTCAAGAAAATTAGAGATACCAAGGGAACATTTCATGCAAAGATGGGCTCGATAAAGGACAGAAATGGTATGGACCTAACAGAAGCAGAAGATATTAAGAAGAGGTGGCAAGAATACACAGAAGAACTGTACAAAAAAGATCTTCATGACCCAGATAATCATGATGATGTGATCACTAATCTAGAGCCAGACATCTTGGAATGTGAAGTCAAGTGGGCCTTAGAAAGCATCACTACGAACAAAGCTAGTGGAGGTGATGGAATTCCAGTTGAGCTGTTTCAAATCCTGAAAGATGATGCTGTGAAAGTGCTGCACTCAATATGCCAGCAAATTTGGAAAACTCAGCAGTGGCCACAGGACTGGAAAAGGTCAGTTTTCATTCCAATCCCAAAGAAAGGCAATGCCAAAGAATGCTCAAACTACCGCACAATTGCACTCATCTCACATGCTAGTAAAGTAATGCTCAAAATTCTCCAAGCCAGGCTTCAGCAATACGTGAACCGTGAACTCCCTGATGTTCAAGCTGGTTTTAGAAAAGGCAGAGGAACCAGAGATCAAATTGCCAACATCCGCTGGATCATGGAAAAAGCAAGAGAGTTCCAGAAAAACATCTATTTCTGCTTTATTGACTATGCCAAAGCCTTTGACTGTGTGGATCACAATAAACTGTGGAAAATTCTGAAAGAGATGGGAATACCAGACCACCTGACCTGCCTCTTGAGAAATCTGTATGCAGGTCAGGAAGCAACAGTTAGAACTGGACATGGAACAACAGACTGGTTCCAAATAGGAAAAGGAGTACGTCAAGGCTGTATATTGTCACCCTGCTTATTTAACTTCTATGCAGAGTACATCATGAGAAACGCTGGACTGGAAGAAACACAAGCTGGAATCAAGATTGCCGGGAGAAATATCAATAACCTCAGATATGCAGATGACACCACCCTTATGGCAGAAAGTGAAGAGGAACTAAAAAGCCTCTTGATGAAAGTGAAAGAGGAGAGTGAAAAAGTTGGCTTAAAGCTCAACATTCAGAAAACGAAGATCATGGCATCCGGTCCCATCACTTCATGGGAAATAGATGGGGAAACAGTGGAAACAGTGTCAGACTTTATTTTGGGGGGCTCCAAAATCACTGCAGATGGTGACTGCAGCCATGAAATTAAAAGACGCTTACTCCTTGGAAGAAAAGTTATGACCAACCTAGATAGCATATTCAAAAGCAGAGACATTACTTTGCCGACTAAGGTCCGTCTAGTCAAGGCTATGGTTTTTCCTGTGGTCATGTATGGATGTGAGAGTTGGACTGTGAAGAAGGCTGAGCGCCGAAGAATTGATGCTTTTGAACTGTGGTGTTGGAGAAGACTCTTGAGAGTCCCTTGGACTGCAAGGAGATCCAACCAGTCCATTCTGAAGGAGATCAACCCTGGGATTTCTTTGGAAGGAATGATGTTAAAGCTGAAACTCCAGTACTTTGGCCACCTCATGTGAACAGTTGACTCATTGGAAAAGACTGATGCTGGGAGGGGTTGGGGGCAGGAGGAAAAGGGGACAACCGAGGATGAGATGGCTGGATGGCATCACAGACTCTATGGACGCAAGTCTGGTGAACTCTGGGAGTTGGTGATGGACAGGGAGGCCTGGCGTGCTTCGATTCATTGGGTTGCAAAGAGTCGGACACGACTGAATGACTGAATTGAACTGAACTGATATGAAGTGAATTAGCAAGCATGGTCAGAAGTGACAGGATGCCAATTCCAAACCTAGACCTGAAGAGATCCTGCACTATCACCCTGAGACAACCTTACTTTGGGTAGCTATGTCCCTGTTAGTCTAGGTCTAAGAATAAACATTCTGGGAAGAGCTGTCCCAAACTACGGATAGTCTGGCAGCAGGAAGAACAGCCAGGGGCTGCAGGCAGAGGCAGAACTACCCCAGCCACTTCACAGATCCATGGGCAAAATATATGCTTTTGTTAAATACCATGTGTGTGATTACACAGTAATAACTGACGGTTGCAATAGTGTTAGGTCATTTTCCAACAGATGAACAAATAGAAAAAGAAGGTTCTAAATTCTTATCCCATAGAATAGAGTAACGATAAATTTAGCTTGGAAAATTTTTATCGTAAGTTTGTCAAGTATCACTTCAGCCAGAAAAATATATAAGAAAGTGCTAACAAAATGTTTAATTATCATTAAACCATGCAAATTCTTGGTAAAGCCTTGAATAAAATAATAGTAGCAATTATTTTTTAGAGGCAAAGATAACTCAGTTATTATACTACATTATACTAGACATACTATACTATACTATATTATACTAAACATATTATATCACCCATCTTTAAAATGTACAGAACATGACAGCTATAGTAGAGAAAATAAAAAATAGTAACTATACAATGAAATAGGAATTATATGTTTTACCAATTTTGGTTTAAGTAATTTCCTGGCTGATCTGTATGAGTTCTTTATATAGCAAAGATACTGTTTTGTTATATTTGTTGAATGTATGTTTTCCCAGTTTTTTTACTTTGGGGGCTTTATGATATCCAGATTTCTACATTTTCATATAACCAAATCCATAAATCTTTCATTCAGCACTTCCTTCATCTTCTCTAATTTAAAAAATTATCCCCACAACAAAGTCTTGAAAATTATCTCCTTTTATTTTCTATTACTAAATAATTAGTTCTTCACTCCTTCCAGAATTTGTTTCAGTAGATAGTACAAGGTCAGCCTCTTAAAAGTTTTTCTCCTAACTAGCTAATGAATTTTCCTAGCACCATTTATATCTTAAACCTTAATTTCTCCACTGAATTTAATTTTAAAAATTTACTATCAAATTTACATACAGTGTAATTCACTCTTTTAGTGTGCAGTTTGACAAATACATAGAATTATGTAATCATTACCATGATCAAGTTTCATCATCCTATAAAAAACTTCCCTCAGTGATCAAACTTTCCCTCCACTTCTTAATAACAGTCTTCATCAGATATAATTTACATACCATGCAACTCACCACTTAAAAGTGTATAATTCAGTGTTTTTCTTTTTATCATAATTAGAGCTGTGTAATCATCACCACAATTAATTAATTATGTTGTTATGAGTATTCTCAGTACAAGCATGTGTTATACAAGTATTTTTCCAAGTCTATGACTTGTCTTTTCATTCTCTTAACAAAGCTCTCAGAACAAAAACCTTTGTTTGAAAGTCCAATTTATCAGTTTTTTTTCTTAATGGTACCACTTTTGGTATCATATCTAAGAATTCTTTGCATAACCCAAGGACACAAAGATTTCTATGTTTTCTTCGAAAGGTTTTACAGTTTTATGTTTTACATTTAGGTCTATGATCCATTTTAAGNAATTTATCAGTTTTTTTTCTTAATGGTACCACTTTTGGTATCATATCTAAGAATTCTTTGCATAACCCAAGGACACAAAGATTTCTATGTTTTCTTCGAAAGGTTTTACAGTTTTATGTTTTACATTTAGGTCTATGATCCATTTTAAGTTAATTTCTATAAAAGGTATGAAATATCAATCAAGGTTCATTTTTTAGAATATGAATATTCAATTTCTGTTGAATTTTAATGCATCATCATGTCAGATTTTTGTAATATAATAGGGTCTATTATTAAGCTATTTTTCTGAACTATCAGTATCATATTTTTAATTACTATATAAACTTTATACACACACACTATAAGATGAATCTCTGCTTCCTACCCTATCTCAATCTCATCTTCAATAATGAACATGTGGAATCAACATCTCAATCATTTGTCATCCATGTCCCTAATCAACCTTTACAAGTTTATCTGTACCATCAATAAATGCATCTCAATACATGAAAAACCTGTGCTCTAGATAGATAGACTGGGTTGGCTCAGATGTAAAAATACAGTGATTGCACTGTGTAATTGCTCCCTTCCAATTTTTGTAATTCTAGCACTTAGCACAGAACAGTCAACAAATATTTATTGAATAAATAGTGAACATTAATACAGTCATGGTGAAGATTAAAAGAATTCTTCAGAGAAAAAAATATGCCTTTATAAACAGAGGTATAAGTTTTTAAATGCCAATTACATTTATGGCTATGGATGCAAACTCTTTTATGCATGGGTCACAGGAGTCCAGAAACTTGTTTTTATTCATAAAGGTAAAAGAAAGGTGTGGACTTATAAATAATGGGGACAAGGTTCGCATGGCTTTGTATCAGTCTACGAGTGGTAAAAAGCAAGAGGTAAACCTTAGTATTCACGATTCACCTAAGGCATTAGAGCTCTAGTTTTTTCCTGATACAAGCTTGGGAAAAAAATGCTTAAATGGCTCTAAAAAGTTATACTGGCAAAGATTGGGCTAAAGCTTCTGGGACCATAATGAATGCACAGGACTTTCTTGGAAGGGTAAAATTAGACTGATGTGCTACGAGTCAATAGGAATCTAGGAACAACTTCAAGGGATAAGTAAGGAGGAGGTAGAAACAAGAACTCCAACATTATGGAACTAATGCTGGACTTGGAGTTATAAGATCTGAAGTAAAGTCTGCTTATCCTTTCTTTTAATGCTGGCATAGGCTAGTCATTCTCTGTGCTTGCAAGCTTCCACATCAGAAGGAAGGAAATAAAACATCTCTGAGACTTCCAGTTATTTGGTAGCTTGGGCCAATAATGGAGATCTACTCATTCCAGAACATTTTAGAACAGAAAGGGAGATCTCCAAATAATGAAATAAAGGGGAAACAAGAAGCCAAGATGTAGAGAGTAAGGGAGAGCTAAAAGCACTCACAGGGGCATTTGAACAAGACATACAACTAATGGGCTGGGAATTTCTAATAACAGGAGGAAACAGTTAAGGTATTATAGACCCATGCATGTTAGGTGACAGACAGAAGTTTCTTCATAAACCTAGGGGCTCAAAAGGCTCAGAAATGGCCTTTCAGCCATAAAATGGGTACCAGAAGACTCCAAGATCTATCCAGGGATAGGCACGGATGAAGACCAATTGCATACTAAGGATCTTTGTTTGGTAGAAGGGTTGTATGTTGGTTAAACTTTATTAAATTAAATATGCATATTAGATTTGAGTAATCACTCAACAAATAGAAATAATATGGTAACCTTCCTCTTGTAGATTGATAACAGACAGTAAAAAAGAAAACAAGATTAGTATCATTAAAATGACCATACTACCCAAGGAAATCTACAGATTCAATGCAACCCCTTATCAAGTTAAGGCTATACATACCTTAACTAGTTTACTCCTGTTATTAGAAACCCCCAGCCTGTTAGTTGTATATAGCATTCTCATGCCTCTATGAACAATTTTCACAAAATCAGAACAAATAATTTTAAAGTTTGTATGGAAACACAAAAACCCCCAAATAGCCAAAAGTTTTGGAGAAAGAAAAACAGAACTGGAGGGATCACCCTCCCAGACTTAGACTATAGTACAAAACTACAGTAATTTTGTGGTGCTGGCACAAAAACAGACCCATAGATCAATGCAACAGAAGAGAGAGCCCAGAAACAAATCTTCATACTTATGGTCAATTAATCTATGAGAAAGGAGGCAAGACTATACGATGAAGAAAAGACAGTCTCTTCAAAAAGTGGTGCTAGGAAAACTGGACAGCTACATGCAAATGAATGGAATTAGAACATTCTCTAATACCATATACAAAAATAAACTCAATATGGAGTAAACATCTAAATGTAAGGCTGGAAACCACAAAACTCCTAGAAGAAAACATGCACAGAACACCCTTTGACATAAATCATAGCAACCTTTTTTAGATCTGTCTCCTAACACAAAAGAAATAAAAGTAAAATAAACAAATGGAACCTAATTAAACATAAAAGGCTTTTGCAACACATAGGAAACTGTTAACAAAGTGAAAAGACCACTTACTGAATGTGAGAAAACATATGCATATGATCAATAAAGGGTTAATATCCAAAATATATAAACTCATACAACTCGACATCAAAAAAATAAACAACTTGATTAAAAAAGAGGGCAGAAAACCTGAATAGACATTCTCCCAAATAACACACACGGATGGTCAACAGACACATGAAAAGATGCTCAACATCATTGATCATCAGAGAAATGCAAATCAAAACCACAATGAGGTATCACCTCACACCTGTTAGAATGGCTATCATTGAAAATAACACAAATAACAAATGTTGGTGAGGATGTGGAGAAAAGGGAACATTTTTACACTGTTGGTGAGACTATAAATTGGTGCAGCCATTATGGAAATCTATATAGAAGTTTCTAAAAAAATTAAAAATAGATTTATCATATGACACAGAAATTCCACTCTGGGAATATTTCCAAATAGCCCTGAAAACACTGATTTGAAAAGATACATGCACCCTAACATTCACTGCAGTATTATTTACAAGTGCTAAAATATGGAACCAAGTTAAGTATCCATCAATAGATGACTGGAGAAAGAACATGGGATATATATATATACACACACACACAATGGAATACTATTCAATCATGAAAATAATTAAATTTTAACATTTGCAATAACATGAATGGACACACAGGGTATTATGCTTAGTGAAATAAGTTAGAGAAAGATAAATACTCTATGATACTATTTATACATAGAATCTAAAAAATAAAACTAGTGAACACAAAAAAAGAAAGAGATTTACATATATACAGAAAAACCTAGTGATTATCAGTGAGAAGAAGGAAGGGGAAGGGGAACATAGGGATAGGGGATTAAGAGACACAAACTACTGTGTATAAAATAAACAAGCTACAAGATACATAGTACAACACAGGGAATATAGCCAATATTTTATAATAAGTAAAAATGGAATATAACCTTTAGAAATTATGAATTACTATGTTGTACAAATGAAACATATATAATGTTGTATATAAACTATACATTTTAAAAAGGGGAATAAAGAAAACAAGAAGTAAAGAAAACTCATGGTAAATAAAACACAGAAGAGGTGGTAAATATAAGTTCAAATATATTAGTAATCACAATAAAAGTAAATATATTAAACTTATTAGCATGAATTGATGACAATAATATATTAATGTGTGCATGTGTGCTAAGTCACTTCAGTCATGTCTGATTGTTTGCAACATGGACTGTAGCCCACCAGGCTCCTTTGTCCATGGGATTCTCCAGGCAAGAATACTAGAGCGGGTTGCAATTTCCTTCTTGAAGGGATCTTCACAACTGGTGTCTCTTAGATCTCCTGTATAGGTAGGTAGATTCTTTACCACTAGTGCCCCCTGGGAAGTCCCAAAAATTAATATTTGGATCATAAAGTAAGATTTATGAAACTTAAGATTTAGGAAATGAAATTAGATGCTATATAAATTTTTATTGTTACAAAACAAAATGTTATTCACTCTCAATCCAAGTTCAGGTTTTATTAATGACTTTAAGACAAACTAACTGGGAGATACTTCCCAAGGCATTTAGAAAGTTCAGGACTCAGCTTTGCGTAACTGCTTCTCATTTCATGACTTCTTTTTCTCCCAGTGGGCTAAGAATGGCAGCCTCCTAACTAGATAAAGCACCCATGTCACTGAAGATTTCTGGACTTGTTAACTACTCACCATCTGTTTGGTGTTACTGGACTTAAGTTGGAAAAGGAGAAGGAAAATGACAAATCTGTGTTCCAATTTACTTTGTTATTTGTTCCATCCCTTTAAGAGTTCAACTCCAATCTGTTGTATAAAGGTCATGTTACAAAGTAAAACACTGAATCAAACAAAGTTTCTAACATTAAATAACATTTGGGGTGATAATAACTGTTAAAAAATACTTTGATACTGATTTTGGAACATAGCATTTTAGAGCCTGAGAGGACTGTGGAGACTGTGTATAGTGAGTTTTCCGATAAATTATCCAGTGAGACCCTGGGGCTGTTCTCCAGAGTCACTGGGTCTCGCAGGGCTCTGGGGGGCCACACCAGGAAGGGCAAGGGAGGTTTCTGAGCAGAGGGGCCCTGGGTGCCTTCCCATAGCTTCCACAACCTGTTTAGGCTTCAACCAGGCTTCCTGGGAGATTTTATTTGAAAAGAGTGCCATATTCTTTGTTCAACATACGATGAAACAGAGGTTCAGAGAAGGTAAGTGACTTACCCACTGTTGACAAAGCAAATAAAACACCAGGGACTAGAAATTAGCCTTTTTCTCTAATACTGTCTCGACCTTAGAGACATGATTTGGTTTTTCCTTCTAACAAAGGAAACCCAGGCATTGTGTTAAGTGTTGGAACTAAAAATACAAATAAGTTATGGTCTCAGCCCTCAGGAGCCTTTAGCTCTATGGGATCAGCCAGGAGAAAGTCTTTTTAAAGACGGATTGGAGCTATCAACAATTTTTAACACAGTCAAAGGAACCAGAAAGATAACAAAATAACCCAAGGAGATTAAAAAAAGAAAGAAACAGACACACTTTTAGAATAAGTAAAATTTGACGTTTACTGGTTATTGCTGTGAGCGACTACGCTTACAACAGCATCTTAATATAGATCACTGAACAAATCTACGAATAGACCTTTAAGAAGAAAATAGATAATCATTTGCTAATACTGCCTAGACTAATGGGCTCCAAACTTTTCTGATCACATGATTTGGGGTCACCAAGACCCGCATTTCTGACAATAACTGCAAGTTCATGTGGTCCCAAAGATCACTCTCACTAAATAATTCATAGAATGACTTATAGCCCTCACTGAAAGGTGTGATAGTCACAGTTATGATTTGTTACAGTGAAAGGATACAGATTAAAATCAGCCAAGGGAAGAGGCTGATAGGGCAGAATCCAGGAGGGGTCCATGCAAAGAGTTTCCAATTGTCCTCTCCCAGTAGGGTCATAAATAGCACTAACTTCTGGGACCGGTGTGTGACATTACACATGGAGTATTGCCAATTAAGGAAGCTCACCTGAGGCGTGGTGTCTGGGGTTTTTACTGGGGCTTGGTCATGCCTTTAGTGTTCAGATTCTTTGAAGGTCAAGCTGATTTGCTGTGTGTGCATGTGCTCAGTCACTCAGTTGTGTCCAGTTCTTGGCTACCCCATGGACTGTAGCCCACCCGGCTCCCGTGTCCACGGGATTTTCCAGGCAAGAACACTGGAGAGGTGGTAAAGAATCTGCCTGCAAATGCAGGAGACGCAGGTTCGATCCCTGGGTGTGGGGAAGATCCCCTGGAGAAGGAAATGGCATCCCATTCCAGTATTCTTGTCTGGGAAATCCCATGGACACAGGAGCCTGGTGGGCCACAGGTTATGGGATTGCAGAGTTGGGCACAACTGAGCGACTAAGCACGCATGCATGTAGGCTGATGATACTTGGCAGAAAGCCCTACTGTAAGTCACATTATTGAACTATCTAGTGTAGCCTGAGATCACCAGGTAATAAAAACACTCTTATCAGACAGGACATTGCAAGGGCTCAGACAGAGATGTCTCCTGGGAGCTTAGAAAAGTACAGGCCTCTCTTTAGATGAGGATAATTCTTACCTTTATAAATTTAGAAATTATACACAAGCACTACAGGTAAATACATCACGAACATTATGGAATACATAAAAGCAGAATTATTAAAGGGATGCAGAGTTAAATACTAGATTTGGAATAAGGTAGCCTAAGAGCATCCCACTCTGCCTGTCTTTGTGCCTTAGTTATTCTGTCAGTAAAAATGGGAGCAATCAACACTGTCCAGTGAATAACAGACTTCACGATCTGTCAACTGTTATTATTAATCAGTCAACAGGTCTCTAAAGAAGAAAATCAGAGTATGAGAATGGCCGGGATGGATCTTTTCTTGGAATAGTTGTATTTGGAAAATTTAGTAAGGGTGGAGGAAAAAACACACATGAAATCCAACAACAAAGAAAAATACTTTGCTCTAAGGAAGTTTTTAAAGTTGTGTTAATACATATAATAACGTACTAAATGGAGCTGAAGTGGTTAGGCTAACATCTGTTACTGAAAGGGAGCTACATGATTTACTAGAAAGCTTTAAAGAAATTACACAAGAGAAAAATCCAAAATGGCNTACTTTGCTCTAAGGAAGTTTTTAAAGTTGTGTTAATACATATAATAACGTACTAAATGGAGCTGAAGTGGTTAGGCTAACATCTGTTACTGAAAGGGAGCTACATGATTTACTAGAAAGCTTTAAAGAAATTACACAAGAGAAAAATCCAAAATGGCTCAGTGTACTCACACGTTAAAATTTTATGTTGAAAATAAGAATAAATTAAGTACAATGAAAGAGGAAAGATTTGTGGAAGAAAAAATGACTTTATTAACAATTAACTATATGGATTTCTCTGGGCCTCAACTTCTTTGTCTAGAAAATCATGAGACTGGAAGAGAGAATCTATAAAATTCCCTCCAGCTAGAAAATATTCCATAGCTAATACAGGGACTTGTTCCTCAATAAAGAGGAATACACACACACACACAACTGTATACACACATACACAGACATATATACATAGACACACAAATATATATACACACATAGGTGTATATATATATATATATTCTTAAATATGTTTTACATACATTTGCTTAATATCTAAGAAGAAAAATGTGCTCTTCTGTAATTTTGTTTTTCTTACATGAAAACAAATAACATCATTAATAAAACAGTTGACATAAGATTTGTCAATAAATGAAGAAGCAATTGGAAAAACTAAGATTAAAAAAAAAAAAACTCATTATCCCTGAATCTGGCTAATATTATGAGTGCTTATAGGATAGTGATGTCCTCAGAGAAATTAGAACAATTAAGAACAAAGTAAATTTGAAATGATGTTTGTTTCCTTTGTAAAATAAATAAAACCTTAGATGTGAGACTATAAAAGCACAGTTTATAAGTGGCTAACGAAATAAGCAAGACTTCTGGAAATTCATGAAAAGATTTCAAAGGAAGTAGACTGCGTGCAAAACACAGCTTATGAAATCAGTGGCAATGCTAAATTTACTCAATTCTAAAGATGTAATCCTGGAACCAGAGGAGTGAGTGTTGAAACCTATTGTTTTAGCCCACAAACATTATTGCAAAAGGAAGTGATCATTTTCTAGAACCTCACAATACTGTAGTTATTCCTGGAAACGAAAGGTCTTAGAAATACAAGTAGTGCTAAAGAAATATAAAAAGAGATATGAAACTCTGGAGCATATGAAGAAAGAAAGTGGGAAACAACCAGATTTCCAAAGCTTGGAAAAGCAATAAGCAAAAAAGAAAGGAAGGAGAATCTAGAATTGTCAGTGTATCGGTAGCAATTAAGAAAAAAATAGACAATAGAAAATTACATTGAGCTTAGGGAAACACAGTTAGATACTAATTGGTAAAACAGATTGCAGCAAGGTTTGCTGTAACTAAAAATACTTGAATTAGCTAATTCTCTTTGGCAAGTATTGTTATAGAATTCAAATTTCCAAGAATAAAAAGTAAACATAAACTAAAGGTAGTCTCAAAGAGTTGGATTAAGTCTCAAAACATTATTTAGCCAATTATCACAAGATACCATTCCCAAACAGAATTGATTTTTCAGCAAGGCTGTTTTTCAGAGAGTTCAGAAGACAGAGATTCTATAGTTTTCTTTGGTAACAAGTTAATATTAGATGACCTTTATGGTCTAACATTATCTTTATGTCTCAACGGACATGCTTTTTTCATAGGTTAAGATAGATTCTTAGTCAGTCTTTCCTGGATTCTTAAGTGGAGGAGCCTGAATATCATTTAACCTACTCTTGACAATTCACTTTTCCCAAAGCACAACTCATAAATATACAGCTCAAAAATGAAAGGTCACAAAGTGAATTCTCCCATCATCCAGGCCATGAAATAAGAACCCTGCCAGCAGCACCCAAGACGCCTCCTTGTTCTCCTTGCCAACAACCATCCCTCCTGCTTCCTCAAAGATAACCATGGACCTGATTTCTAATGCTTTGGTTTATACGTGCCTGTTTTAGAAATTTATAAAAGTGATTAAACTGTATGTTCTTTCTTTGTTAGTAAGTGTGTGCATGCCCAGTTATGTCCGACTCTTTTGTGAACCCATGGACTATAGCCCACAAGGCTCCTCCGTCCATGGAATTTCCCAGGCAAGAATACTGGGGTGGGTTGCCATTTCATTTTCCAGGGAATCTTGCCGACTCAGGGATCAAACGCACGTCTCCTGAATTTGAGGTGGATTCTTTACCACTGAGCCACCTTGGAATCCCATCTCTTTCTTAGTAGCATTTTTTAATTGAGATATACTTCACACAACATAAAATCCCCCACTTTAAAGTGTATACATCAGTGGTTTTGGGTTTTTTTTTTTAAACTATATTCTCTGTGTTGTGCTACAGTCATTACTATCTAGTTCCAGAACATTTCCACCACCATCTCTCCCTTCTACCCTCCTGCCAAACACCCTGTACCTATTAGTAGCCTTTTGTTCACTGTTAGGCTTGTGAGATCCATATGCTGTGTTTAGTAGCCAGTTTTTTTTTGTTTTTTTTTTTAATAGAGCCTAAGGAGTAAAACACAGGATTTTCTAATTATTTTTGTTTCCAGGCACAAGACTAGTGGTTTCAACCCTGATTGCACACTAGTATCAATCTGGGAGAGTTAAAAATCACTGATGTGTAGGTCCCATCCAAAATACATAAATGACAATTTGATGGTGTAGAAGGGGGAAGGGCTGGAGCCTCAGTGGTTTTAAAGGTTTTCTAGATGATTCTGTTGGATAGCCAGGGTTAAAAACTACTACAAACAACCAGAAGACTTAACCTGACCAGAAGTGGGCTCTAGTTAACAAGACAGATTCTCCTGGGCCCTGGGGCATACTTGAATCTTGAGAGGGTGGGCCAGGGAATCTGCATTTTGACAAGCGGATCCATGTGCTTCTTGTCAAGAAGACAGCTTTAAAAATGCTGCGGGAAACCAATAATTATTTCTAAGAAAATAAATGACTTCATCAACAGAGATTTCCATTGCCTTTGAAAAAGAAAACACAAATATAAGTTTAAAACATTTTAATACACTAAAAAGAAATTATTTTAATGTAAAATTTAGCATGATGAGGAGAAAACTGTATTCCATCTGCCTGTTTCTTTTGTTTTGCTACTAGTCTCAAATGGAAACCTGTTGGGAAGTAGCCTTTTCCACCTCATACTCTGAGGTTAACACCGGAAAACAGGTTTACTTTTTTTAGACATCACACCAGTCTCAATGTTGTCAACAGATTGTGCAATTCCCAGTTGCTTTTCATAGTGGACAATGTACAAAGAATCTTCTTCACATCACCAGATAAACACATCAGAAAATTTTAAAAATGCAACTGCCAAGAAAAATGGCAAACAAAATGAGAAAGGAGAAAAAAAATTAAGAAGAGAAATCTTCCAACAGTTTGAAATAGATTTCCTTGCATAATGTAGTATAATAGTAACAACTTCACATACAGATTAAGTNAAATTTTAAAAATGCAACTGCCAAGAAAAATGGCAAACAAAATGAGAAAGGAGAAAAAAAATTAAGAAGAGAAATCTTCCAACAGTTTGAAATAGATTTCCTTGCATAATGTAGTATAATAGTAACAACTTCACATACAGATTAAGTAAGAACACATTGTTAGAAGCCAAAGTCAGTACTCCTGTTGGAGAGGGCTTATATATACCAGGGACAAGGAAAATGTTCCACATAGTACTTTTCACATCCTCAGCTCTTAAAAATGTATCATTCTCTTTACTGAAGGGTATCTTCCGTTACTAAAGTGTTTTCTTATTCTACCGCCTGATTATAAACATGATCTTGTAACTGTTCACCTTACCAGCTGGACACTAACAGTAAACTTGAGTCTATTACTTAATGCATCAGTCGAGTACATGAGGTGGTGTTTAATAGTCTGAATGTACTAAGACATTCTTAAATAAAAATATAATATTAGTATAGTTTGGACATACAGAAAAATTGTGAAAAAACTCAGAGAATTCCCATAAACCCTAGTTTAAAGTTTTCCTTTATTATTAACATCTTATTTTAGTGTGGTACACTTATTGTAATTAATGAGTCAGTATTGATACATAATTATTCATTAGAGTCCATTACTCTGATTTCCTGAGTTTTCACGCAATGTCCTCTTTCTGTTCCAGTATCCCAGCCAGGACAACACATTACTTTCAGTCATCATGTCTCCTTACGTCCCTCTGTGCCTATTTCTCAGACTTTCCTTGTTTTGACATCACCTTGACAGTTCTGAGCAGTGCTGGTCATTTTTTAGAATGTCACACACTAACAAACTTTTAAAGACCCCTAATTTATTCCTATATTCAATTAATGCACTAGAAAAATTTGACACAGCAATATTAAAAGGAAAAAATCTTTGGGGGGTTATTTACACTATTAGAATCAATTCAAATAAGACTTGAATAACTGGTCTTAGCATATATAGAGATATAATACAAGACAGAATAAAATCATGACTCATAAAATTGTCATTTCTGAAAACTGGATCTTAACTTTACAAATTAATAAGCATTGAAATTATTTACATTCTTACGAGTTCCAAACATTCTTACTGTTTTCACATAGCCATAGAGTTAATATTACCTTAGTTCTGATTTTTAATTTGTCACCATTTATAAACTTATGTATTAAAGCAAAATGCATACTTGATATTTTAAAAAGCAGTATAGTATTCATTCCATCATATTAATATAAATACTCTCCCACTGTGGAATATTTTGCTTGTTTTCACTTTGTATAATACTACTATTAACATTTTTGAACAAGAACAATTTAGAGCTGAACCAATCTGCATTTTTTCCAGCAAGGTAGATAAGTGCATGCTTTCCCACACGTTCAAAAACACTGAGTTTTATCTTTCATATATTTTTTACTCGAGTGTACAGTGCTGCTTTAAAGTATACACTGCATTATAGAAGCAAGCTGTGTGTTTTCCAAGTCTTCTGTAAATTACTTCTCCTTTTTAAAGTAGAATTAAATGCCAACCCTATAGATATTAGATGAAAATTTTATTTACTAATATCTCTCTTAGGAGAACTGTCCTTTGGGGACATTGGGTGTTTGTAAGAAAAACTCATCCTGAAACTAGGGATGATTCTATTGATTAAGGAAGACGAGAGGGTGAGAGACAAGAATCAGGAAAGGAGGGCGTAATGAAGGAAACTGTGAAAGGTCAGCACTCCACACTCTGAAACCTGCCCTCTCTGTAACTTCCTCAGATCTTTGATAAAGTACTTTAAAAAACCCATAAAGTGTGTACAGTGAATGGATAGATTAGATGTAGACACTAAGACTGCAGAAGTCAAGGGCAGTGAGAAGAAAGGAAAAACTGAAGCAAAAGAATTGTGTGTGTGTGTGTGTTTGGGGGCACAATAAAAAATAAAATTCTCAGAAGGCCTTTTTGCTATCAGAGTTACCAGATTTAAGCTATGGTGATCCCAACTGCTGCCCAGATTATACATATTCATACATTTAAAATAGTAAGCTTTTAATGGTCTGTCACATTTAGTTCTTCCTGTCACTTGAAAATGTTTTTATTCTTGTAGTAAAGTAAAATGTGGGCTTCCCTTGTGGCTCAGATGGTAAAGAATCTGTATGCAATGCATGAGACCTGGGTTTGATCCCTGGGTTGGGAAGATCCCCTGGAGGAGGGCTTGGCAACCCACACCAGTATTCTTGCCTAGAGAATCCCCCTGGACAGAGGAGCCTGGCAGGCTACAGTCCATGGGGTTGAAAACAGTTGGACATGATTGAGTGACTAAGCACAGCAGAACAAACAAGAATATATATTGTGTTAATACCTTCTTCTTCTTTTTAATATCCATGAGTTTAACTCTCATCCACAAAAATGATACATATTCTGTTCTTGCTTCTACATTTTATACTCTGGTTTCCTGCTGCTTTATATTTTATATTTTACTTATGAACCCAGTATTACTAACTTGGTTGCAGTGACAACACAGATCTATGTTAATTCTTTTTCATATCATCGAAAAAATTTATCTCACTATATTGTATTACTCTTCCTTTGCAATATGGTCACAATAGTGGTTTGAATCTATAATTGGCTAGTTTTTGAATACTTAATGTTCTATACATCATGTACTATAGTTTTTTATAATCAATTTTAAAGGTGGTCCTTATCACTATCATCTTTAAAGAAGCAATTTGGGGCATTTTGGCCCCTTTTCAAGTGAGTTTCACTATCATTCAAAATCTGTCCTGGATTTAAATTTGTAATAGTAATCATAAAATTTAGAGTTGGAAAGTATAACAGGGATGACCTCATTCAACTCTGTAATTTAAAAATGTGATAACAGAGGCCAAGAGAACTTGCATTACCTTCCCTAGGCCCAGCCAGTTAATAGCAGAGCCATGCTAACTTGGGTCTGTGTTGACCTCAAAACATACAGTAATTAAAAAGGAACTGATTCTTACTTTTACTGTCCTTTTACTTTAAATCTCCTTTAACTTTATGTTTATGCTAAGCCACACTAAAATAATCTCAACTTTCTTTTTTTTTGATATAAATTTATTTATTTTAATTGGAGGCTAATTATTTTGCGATATTGTATTGGTTTTGCCATACATCAACATGAATCCGCTACGGTGTTATGGACTTTGACCGGCAGTTCAAATACTTAAAAGAACATAAGAATGAAAGTTTGCCACCTACAGGTCAAAAGAAAGAANCTAATTATTTTGCGATATTGTATTGGTTTTGCCATACATCAACATGAATCCGCTACGGTGTTATGGACTTTGACCGGCAGTTCAAATACTTAAAAGAACATAAGAATGAAAGTTTGCCACCTACAGGTCAAAAGAAAGAAGAAATGTTTTAAGGGTTTTCAGAGTAAATCTCTGATGACCCTTATGAAGCAAAAGTGTTTTAAAATACTTCTTTGAGAGAGTAGCTCTCAGTATAGCACAGGACTACTTCTATAATGGGGATTCTGCCTAATCACTGTTTGTGACAAGGTTTTTACTACATTCTTTTTTCAGTAGTATATGGTGCTACAGTAGCAGAAAAGAATGGTGGAACACTGAACAATACAAATCCATAATTAGATCAGCATGAAAATGTTTCACAGCAACTGAGAATATGGTGTTTCTTTTTCTATTGGTATTTTCCTTCTGATGGCCAAGAAGTAACTGAGTGGACAACGAAAATCCATAATGATGTTGGGACAATTAGATAACCATTTAGAAAATTTTATTTTAAGAATCTTACATCATCTACTAAAACACATTTCAGATGGGTTAAAAATGTAAATGTAAAAGTTGAATAAGAACTTAAAATTACTAGACGTCTATATAGGTGACCATAATACACTCCTGGAGCTAGAAGTACCTTTCTAAACATAACATCAAAGGAAGAAATTTAAAATACAGACATTTTACAAACAAAAAATATAAAGAAAAACCAGTTCTTCCTTCCTCACTAATAATCAAAGAATGGTTAGTCAAAATGAGACTGCATTTTCATTCAAATTAGTGAAGCAAGATTTAAAAAATAATATCCAGTGTTGACAATGGCTGTGGAAATGACACTTTCATTTACAGAGCCTTTACGAAGAACAATTTGGCAGAAATATATAAGAAAAGCTAAAATATCCACTTATCTGTTGATGCAATATCCATCTCTAAGAATCATTCAAATGATATAATCATTAAGAGGAAAGATTCAGCTATAAATATATTTTTATTGTCTTGTTTATAACAGCAGCCAAACTGTAACTGACCTAAATGTCTGATAGGATATGGGTTAAATATATAAAGTAGGTTATTGAGCTGGAATAATATGCTTCCACTGAAACTACTTTACTGTACTCTCTTTAATGATATTTGGGATATTTTTTAATCTATTATTTGACAGAAGTAGGTTATATGGCAGTGTGTTTCATATGATCCCATTTAGAGATTGTTGAAAAACATTATCTACATCCAAACACACAGAATAAGTGAAAGTCGCTCAGTCATGTCTGACTCTTTGCGACCCCATGGACTATACAGTCCATGGAATTCTCCNATATGGCAGTGTGTTTCATATGATCCCATTTAGAGATTGTTGAAAAACATTATCTACATCCAAACACACAGAATAAGTGAAAGTCGCTCAGTCATGTCTGACTCTTTGCGACCCCATGGACTATACAGTCCATGGAATTCTCCAGGCCAGAATACTGGAGTAGGTAGACTTTCCCTTCTCCAGGGGATTGTCTTCTGCATTGCAGACAGATTCTTTACCAACTGAGCTATAAGAGACGTGGGAAAACCAAACCAGATACTAATAATGGTTATCTTGGTGTGTGCAGGGAAAAGACACTAAGAGTTTCCTCTGAAAATGTCCTAGAAGAACAATGCAAAGAATAATGAAGATATTAAGATAAATCTCAGGAAGGATGAATAGGGGGAGAGGAAAAGACAACTCAAGAGAGATACAAAGAATGGGGCTTGGCTATGAGGAGACAAAGTATTTAGGAAGAATGAACGTACCAGAATATGCAACAGAATTGGTGAAGGATAAAGCCAGATGCAAAGTAAGAACTTGTACAACATGACCATGATTGAGGAGCTTGGAAATGAGGCCACAAGCAGCACAGGCAAATTCACATGCCTGTGAATTCTAATATATTTCTCTTTGCTTTGCACAATGTGTTTTGTTATCCCAGGAATCAATTTAAGAGAATTAATAAATTCTCCAGTCTAAATGAGACCTATGCTGTCTTAAAACTCCATTAAAAACACATTACTAAGTGGCCACAGATGAAAACTCATTTAAAAGTAAGAAAGAAACTAGATTTTTTAAAATTGGCTCATTGAAAAGTATTTCAAAATCTGGGCTTCCCAGGTGGCACAGTGGTAAAGAATCCGTCTGCCAGTGCAGGAGATGCAGGAGACATGGGTTTGATCCCTGTGTCAGGAATATCCCCTCGGGGAGGAAATGGCAACAACTCCAGTATTCTTGCCTGGACAATTCCACGAACTGAGGAGCCTGGAGGGGTGTACAGTCCATGGGGTCACAAAGAGCTGGACATGACTGAGTACACACACACACTGTAATAAATATATTTGTAAGTCTCAATGTTTTTACCTACAGAAGAAGTTAAAGCTAGCAAAAATACATCTGATTTTCACCCTTTCAGTTCAGTTCAGTTCAGTCACTCAGTCATGTCTGACTCTTTGCGACCCCATGAATCGCAGCACGCCAGGCCTCCCTGTCCATCACCAACTCCCGGAGTTCACTCAGACTCACGTCCATCGAGTTGGTGATGGCATCCAGCCATCTCATCCTCTGTCGTCCCCTTCTCCTCCTGCCCCCAATCCCTCCCAGCATCACAGTCTTTTCCAGTGAGTCAACTCTTTGCATGAAGTGGCCAAAGTATTGGAGTTTCAGCTTTAGCATCATTCCTTCCAAAGGACACTCAGGACTGATCTCCTTCAGAATGGACTGGTTGGATCTCCTTGCAGTC
>SJYV01036776.1:43823-71858 GCA_006410875.1 Neotragus pygmaeus | reverse complement strand
GGAAAAACCATAGCCTTGACTAGACGGACCTTTGTTGGCAAAGTAATGTCTCTGCTTTTGAATATGCTATCTAGGTTGGTCATAACTTTCCTTCCAAGGAGTAAGTGTCTTTTAATTTCATGGCTGCAGTCACCATCTGCAGTGATTTTGGAGCCCAAAAAAATAAAGTCTGTCACTGTTTGCACTGTTTCCCCGTCTATTTGCCATGAAGTGATGGGACTGGATGCCATGATCTTCGTTTTCTGAATGTTGAGCTTTAAGCCAACATTTTCACTCTCCTCTTTCATCAAGAGGCTTTTTAGTTCCTCTTCACTCTCTGCCATAAGGGTGGTGTCATCTCAGATCTGAGGTTATTTCACCCGTTAGCTCCTAGGTTACTTTCTACTGTCTCAAAACAGACTCACATTCTGCCACATGTTCTTTGTATACCGTTCAGCTCCTACAGAAAAATGTCTTCAAACTTTTCTGATTATATGACCCAATATCTGCACATTTACTTGTTTACAAATAGTATACATCCTATTAAACTAAAATGATATATAAATTATGTAACAAAAAAATGACAGAAAACAAAGTTAAACAGAAGTAGAAAATCTAATATATTTCTCTTGCACCCCAGTGGACCTTCCTGTCTCTGTTTGCCCCTCTTCAGAGACCACTGACTGCCATTAGGATCTCTCTAGTCCTGCAGCCAGACTATACCTCTAAACAGCTGTGTACTTTGGGCAAGACACAGCCTCTGAGCCTCAGGTTATCTGTAAAGTGAAGATAACAGTAGAACCTGCCTCGCAGAACTACTGTGGAGACTAAGCAAGCCAGTGCCTGTAAAGTGCTCTCCATCAGGCTTGGCATGAAGTCTAATGGTAGCTATGATCTACGATCACCACTCTGCCAGGGGCAACCCTTCTTTGGATGATTGCTGAGTTAAAGTTATTTATATCTGCTACTTTAGGAATTGCAGCTGTTTCACATAAAGTGATGCATGAAGCTCTGCATCTGTCCTTGTTTTTCTCTGTCACTGCGCCTTCCCCACGTTGCCCTCCCCAGCCTGGAGCTAAGTGCACAACTTTTGTATTTTAGCTAAGTTGCAACTGTGTGTTCCCCACTAACGGTGGGCATGCAGTTTTCTCTGGAAAGACTCGCAATTACTTTGTATTAAAAATACCTCTTCACATTCTCTTTAACCTCTTCATATTCTATTAAATTATGGTTGCTGTTGTTGTTGAGTCACTAAGTAGTATCTGACTCCTTTGCAACCCTATGGACTGGAGCCCAGCAGGCCCCTGTGTCCATGGAATTTTCCAGGCAAGAATACTGAAGTGGGTTGCTGTTTTATTCTCCAGGGGATCTTCCTGACCCAGGATTGAACCCATGTCTCCTGCATTGGCAGGCATATTTCTTTACCACTGAAGACACTAGGGAAGCCTCATTTAAGTTCTAGTAGTGCTGATCAAGCCTAGCTGTGCATAACAATCATATGAGAAGCCTTAAAAATCCAGATGGCTAGGACCCGACGCTAGAGTTTTTGATTTGTCTAAAGCTCCCCAGGTGATTCTAGAGTGCCGCCAGGTATTGAGAACCAATGAACAAGGGGAAAAACCACCCCTTTATGTCAGCATTCTCAAGCCTGACTGTACATTCCAGTCTACTGGGGGATAGAAACAAATACATAGCTGATTGTGTGGTACTTGGCATTTCTCTGAATAGCTGCTGAGAAAACATAGGAGGGGGTAGCTAAACTTGACTGGGGAGCAGGAATAGAGTCAAGAAAGATTCTAGGAATGTCTGAGTTTCTGCTTTTCCCTTGGAACCCAAAATAACCAGGGTTTTACTAGATTGACATTCTAGTAGGTGGCATAGCAGAGACTCATGTACTTTTTTTTTTAATTTTAATTAAAGTTCAATAAAATTAAAAGCTGATCCTTTGAAAATGTAGACAAAACTGGTAAACTTTTAGTGAGACTCATCAAGACAAAGGGAGAGGGGCCAAATCAATAAAATTAGAACTGAAAAAGGAGAAGTTACAATGGACACCACAGGAATACAAAGAATCATATAGTAAAGGCAAGTATATATCCATAAAATGGACAACCTAGAAGAAAACTGATAAATTCTTCAGTTCAGTTCAGTCACTCAGTCATGTCCAACTCTTTGCGACCCCATGAATCGCAGCATGCCAGGCCTCCCTGTCTATCACCAACTCCCAGAGTTCACTCAAACTCATGTCCATTGAGTCAGTGAGGCCATCCAGCCATCTCATCCTCGGTTGTCCCCTTCTCCTCCTGCCCCCAATCCCTCCCAGCATCAGAGTCTTTTCCAGTGAGTCAACTCTTCGCATGAAGTGGCCAAAGTATTGGAGTTTCAGCTTTAGTATCATTCCTTCCAAAGAAATCCTAGGGCTGATCTCCTTCAGAATTGATTGGTTGGATCTCCTTGCAGTCCAAGGGACTCTCAAGAGTCTTCTCCAACACCACAGTTCAAAAGCATCAATTCTTCAAAAGGTACAATCTCCTAAGACTAAACCAGGAAGAAATAGAAAATATAAACAGACTAATTACAAGTACTGAAACTGAATCTATGATGTATAAACTCCCCCAACACAAAAGTCCAGGATCAGACGGCTTCACAGGCAAATTTTGCCAAACATTTAGAGAAGAGTTAACACCTACCTTTTTGAAACTATCCCAGGAAAAAATAATACAGAGTAAGGAACACTTACAAACTCATTCTATGAAGCTACCATCACCCTAATATAAAAACTAAACAAAGATACCACAAAAAAGAAAATTACAGGCCAGTATCACTGATGAACATAGATGCAAAAATCCTCAAGCAAATACTAGCAAATCAAATCCAATAATACATTAAAAGGATCACACCACATGATCAAGTGGGATTTATCCCAGGGATGCAAGAATTTTCATTATTTGCAAACAAATCAGTGTGATACACATCAATAAACTGAAGAACAGAAAACCATGTGACTATCTCAATACAGGCAGAAAAAGTTTTTCACAAAATTCAACACCCATTTATGATAAAAATTCTCTAGAATGTGGGCAGAAAGGGAATATACCTCAACATAAAAAACATACATGACAAATCCACAGCTAACATCATACTCAAAAGTAAAAAGCTGAATTTCCTCTAAGATCAGGAATAAGCTACAGCAATCAGAGAAGAAAAAAAAAAAAATTAAGAAGGGACCCAAATTAGAAATAAGAAATAAAACTGTCACTGTTTGCAGATGACATGATACTGAAAATACTGAAGATGCTACTAGAAAACTACTGGAGCTCATTAGTGAATCTGGTAAAGTTGTAGGATATAAAGTTAACACACAGAAATCTGTTGCATTCCTATATACTAACCATGAAAGGTCAGAAAGGGATATTAATGAAACAATCCCATTTACCAACATATAAAGAATATAAAATATTTAGGAATAAACCTACCTAAGGAGACAAAGGACCCAGTACTCTGAAAACTATAAGACTCTGATGAAAGAAATCAAAGAAGACACAAACAGATGGAAAGATATACCATGTTCTTGGATTGGAAGATTCAATATTTTCAAAATGATTATACTACCCAAAGCAATCTATAAACTCAGTGTAATACCTATCAAATTATTAATGGCATCTTTCACAGAACTAAAACAAATAGTCTTAAAATTTTTATGGAGACACAAAAGACCTTTATAGTCAAAGCAATCTTTTTTTTTTTCTATTGGACTGCACTATGCCACATGTGGGATCATAGATCCAATCAAACAATCCAATCAGTAAATGGGCAGAAGATCTAAAGAGACATTTCTCCAAAAAAGACATGCTGATGACCAATAAGCACATGAAAAAGATGCTCAACATTGCTAATTATTAGAGAAAAGAAAATCAAAACTACAGTGAGGTACCATCAGAGTGGCCATCAGTAAAAAGTCTACAAACAATAAATGCTGGAGAGGGTGTGGAGAATAGGGAACCCTCCTACACTGTTGGTGGGAATGTAAGTTGGTACAGACACAATGAAAAAGAGTATGGAGGTTCCTAAAAATAGAAGTACCATATGATCAAGCAATCCCACTCCTGGGTGTATATCAAGACAAAACTACAATTCAAAAAGATACATGCAACCCCATGTTCACAGAGGCATGATTCACAACAAACAAGACACGGAAACCACCTAAATGTCCATCAACAGATAAATTAATAAAGAAGATATGATATACATATACAATGGAATAGTACTCAGCCATAATAAAGANATGCTTTTCTGGAACTCTCTTGCGTTTTCAGTGATCCAACGAATGAACCATCTCGCTTTTTCGATGATTCACAATAGCATGAATACATGCAAATACCAGATTTGCAAAAAAACAAAACAAAACAAAAAACAACTACTATATGAGTTAAACATCTGTTACTATTAGTGGTACTCATAATCTTCGTGATATTTTAACAAAAACTGAGTGTTAATAGTATAAGAAGGAGAATAAAAGTATTGATAGCAAGCAAAATAATATATTTTTTAAAAAAAGTTCATTTAATATTCAACACTGTTATTATTCTAACTTTGAACAAAGTCTGTATAACTGAAATGATTATCTGTGCAAAGTTCTCACATTAACACATATAAGGTAAGCACTAAAGCAACAATGATATTTTTTTCCCAACCGTGAGGATAATCAAATTACATTTTCTAATACATTTAAATTAATCCTGTAAATAAACCATTCTCTTTTCTTGTTTTGCTGTCATAGAATAAAAAAAAAAAAGCTTCATGTCACAATTAATGCTTAGAAATATAGACTTTGGAACTAGATAAAACCTTAGTTCAAATTTCAGCTCTATTATCTATTACCTGTGAGACCCTGGACAAGTTTCTTAACCTTACTAGGCTAATTTCCTCAATCATAAAATGGAGAGAATAGATGTCACAAAGACTGAGACCAGACATGAGTTATGGGGTGAACTGTGTCCCTATGCCAATTAACACACTGAAGTCCCAAATTCCAGTACTTCAGAATGTAACTATACTTGGAGACATGGTCCTTAAAGAGGTAACTAAGTTAAAATGGGGTCATTAGGGTGGGCCTTAATCCTGTATGACTGTTACCTTGATCAAAAAAGGAAATCTGGAGAAGGACAGGTAGAGGGAGGATGTGAAGATAACATCTACAAGTCTAGGAGAGACGCCTCAGAAGAAACCAGCCCTGTCCACAGCTTGATCTCAGACTTTCAGCCTCCAGAATTGTGAGAAAATAAATGTTTGTTGTTTAAGTGACCTAGTATGTGTTACTTTGTTGTGGTGACAGTAGCAAATTGGTGCAATATATAAAGAATTCAGAAGGGTGCCTGGAACCTGGTAGGTAAACAGTAACTTAATTACTATTATTTTCTTAGAGCTCTTCTAATACTCATTTGCAAAACTATACACATAAATTCAGGTCTTATAATGTTCAATTTATGGCTAAGTAGCGAAAGAGACTTTGTTGGGATAGGCAGTCTGCCATGGGCTCTGGGCACCACTGCATGTTTTTGCTAGGTATCCAGCTCTGTTTTTCCAAGCCATTTCTCAAGGCTGAGTTTGCAGTGAGCAACCATGAATGATGATGTAATACCTTTCTCCAAAAAATAGGCTTACTTGTACTTACTATAAAAGTTGTGAATTGCTTAAGCTCTGTGTTCCTCTCCAGTAATACAAACTACTGTGTGTTCAGGCATTCATCACGGGCTCTTTATGTCACCCCTGAGGGACTTGAGAGCACAGGGGACCAACAGAAACTGACATGAAGCTCCGGTTACTTGTATAAAGTCCTGTGTCTCTGATCCAGCAGTCTCGAGTCTTCTGCCAGTGTCTCATGAAATTTTAATAGGATAACTTGTTAGCTTGTAACCAGGGCAAAATTCCAGACCCTGCGTACTTCTTGCCAGTTTTTACTTGAGAGCGCCATGTTTCTCTGGAAAAGATGAGCCCCAGTGGGTGGGGTTAAGAGATATGGCTCCCTGGGCTCCAACAGTGAATGTTTTCACTCAAGAAGTAGGAAAGGGGGAAGGGACTATGGGCTGCCTACTGTACCTGAAAATCAATGTTTGGAAAATAAGTATGTGAGAAAGGTGGGAATAAAAAAGGCCACCCAAATGGTGTGTTGGTGGTCACCCTCTTACCTTGAGTGGGAAGAGGAAGAATGTGAACACGACCACAAGGTAGCATGCCCCACGGCATAAGGAAGAGAAGAAACTGGCTGCAGCTGCTAAGTCAAGGGGTCCCCAGAGCTGAAAGGAACGCTGTCAGCAATGAAGAGATACAACCGAGTAGACACAAAAAGACAGTTTTCTGAGCACAAGTTGCGCAGCTGATCAAAATCAAAAGTAAACACAAAGCACTGCTTCCTGGCATGGAGCCCTTCTCTCCTTCTAAACTTAATACACCTGGCACCTCCCCGCTGATCTCAGCAGCTTTTAAGGAAAGACACAAGTGTGATGGGGGAACTCTGGGGAAGAAAGGAACTTGAACCTTGATGGCTGTTAGATACAGGTGCCCAAGTAACATCCTACCCAGCAGTCCCTGAAGAAAGTGGGTACTGGGCATAGGGTGGCCAAAGGTACCTAGGGCTGCAGGGCACTGGGGAGATGCAGTGGCATGCAGAGGGCAAATAGAAAGATCCCTGGAGCCTGGGTACTCTCCAGATATTGGCAAGAGAACAAAGGAAAAGCTGGCCCTACTAACACTGAAATGAAGAGCCAGGAAAAAAACCTCCTTGCCTGTTGCTCTCTTTTTGCCCCTTCCTGAGCTCCCAGTCAGGGAGATCACATCATCTCCTGGCAACTGTTAAAGCCCCTAATATGAAAGTGCTAACCTTCTTGGTCCATGTTCCCATGGAGGAAAAGTGATGAAGTCAACTGATATGATTGGAGCAAATCTTGCAAAAAGGAAAAAAGTGACCTTGTGGGTGGGGCCCAATGGCCCAATTCACTGTACTATTATTGTAAAAACACAATTGGCATCAGAGTGTTATGTGCTTGGGCTTCCCTGGTGGCTCAGAGGTTAAAGTGTCTGCCTGGAATGTCGAAGAAGTGCTTAAACTTAAATGCTCATAAAGTACCCAAGAAGATTCCATCATTCAGGGTATTGCTAAAAGCAGAGAAATGAGACAGGCTTCCTGCCAATCACCACCATGCCTAACACACCAACAGGCTGGGACTGAGTGAGTGCCTTTATACACTGATGCCTCAAATGTTCACTGTACAGGTGGTACTTAATATTACAAGGTTGACAAGTTAGAAGCCTCTCTCAATGGCCCTAACTGTGGCAGTTTTCTTCCTGACTATGGCATTATCTACCTCAAACTATTCACCAATAGAACCAACTGATAAACAAAATTCAGAATGCTGTTTGCCAAGTAAAGTTCTTTTGAGACCATCTGGATAGATTCATAGCATTCAGTCCCTCTGGGCATCAAACAAACAAATGCCATCTCCATGCCCACCACAAAGAAGGCTCAGCTCCTCAATAAGCCTCCTATTCACTCCTGGAGGCAGGACGTGATGCCACCAATGGCAGCTCCCAGATAAGAACACATCACAAACACAGGGACCAGGACAGCCTTGTTTCAATCCGACTGATCATATGCTTCTCTTAATGTCTGAGGAGCCTTGGATTTTGCCATGTATGACAACTGAGGCTGCAATTATTGGGTGACAATACCTATCTGACTTAAATTTGTGGTTAATTCAAATTAGGGAAGCCAGGTTCATTGTGATTCTGTTTGCTCAAGCTTGGTTGCTTAGTCGTGTCTGACTTTTGCGACCCTCCCTGGGTGGCTCAGGTGGTAAAGAATCTCCTTGCAATGCAGGAGACCTGGGTTTGATTCCTGGGTTGGGAAGAATTCCCTGGAGAAGGGAATGGCAACCCACTCTAGGATTCTTGCCTGGAGAATTCCATGGACAAAGAAGCCTGGCAGGCCACCATCCCTGAGGTCACAAAGAGTTGGATGTGACTGAGCGACTAGGCATATACGATTCAAATCAGGTTTCACAACAAGTCCTGAAATATAGTGACCTGGGCCTGTTGTGGTTACATGTGCTCATATGTGGGGAGTGTGGGCCACAGTGCTATCTCCACTAGGGATGGGGGCCGCCTTTGGCCCATCTATAGCCTCCTGTAATTTTTGCAATGACACCAAAGATAAGCAGGTCAGTCCAAGCTCCCTTGCATGGCTCATTAGGGACAGCAAATTATAGACTACATTCTGGCTAATAAAAAGACCTACTGGTCCTCCTTGGAATTGACATTTGACTCAATTCAAGATGCTGGGGAACATGGCTGAGGTCAATACTGCAGACTGATTTTATCCTGCTGCTCTGAGTCCATTTTGGTAGCTTTAATTTAGTTGCTATATGAGACCAATTGAGTGGATTCAGTATAGAACAAAGTAACCTCTTTGCCAGAGTAATCAGAGTAGTCAACAGCCATGAAAATTCAAGTCTGGCTGAGAATTGTTGAAGAGTGAGTTGTTGGAGGAGGCTCTCCACAGTGGGCTCTGAGTAACACTGCGTACATTCTCAGTGTGCCATGGCCTAGCTTTAACCAGCTCATGTCTCAGGCGTGTGTTTACATGTTTCAGGCATGAGGAAATAACTACTGTTGCACAAAGAACAAGATGTTTCCGTTTACTATAAAAGCAGTGGTGACCCCAAGCTTAGTGTTCTTCTGCCATAACACAACACACTGAGTGTGCTGGTTTCCATCAGTGGCCCTTTTATTGCTCTTGTAGGACTTAGAGAAATGGGGACCTGACATAGACCAACCCAAAGCTCTGGGTACTGCTTTTGCTGTGAATAATAAAAGTCCTGTCTCTGATCCAAGCATCTTGTGTATTCTGTAACATTCCATGAAAAGTAACAGGCTAACTTGTAAGTAGGGCAAAATCTCATATCCTGTATAGTTATTGACACATATCAATTATCTTCTTCTTGGTAAAAGATGACATTTCAGACACTGAGACTTAACTACCGGAAACTTTATTATTAGCATGACATGTTACCAAAGACAATTTTCCAAAGACTTAGCCAGTAACTTTACAAAAATAAAAAGCCTTCTGATTCTTGTGAACTTTTCTGTGTGTGTGCAAGTCCAGTGATAATTTCACTGTCTGTCTGAAGTACTAACAGTACTAAATCCAGAGCTCGGCGCCATGCCTCAATCTTTGGTGTAACAACGTCATAAACTCTTGGAATTGGTTCCAGTTTATCTGAAATGCCTGAATTTAAAATTACACTATTAAGTTTACTATATTCATTCAAGATGTAAGAGGAAGGAGAGCCAGAGTCTGCAGCATTTTGTACATGACACTGAATGGATGTGGCAGCTTCAGAGTCTGATGAGTAAATGGCAGTGTTACACAGGAGAGTTGAGAGGTACCTGTGCCATCCATCGGCCAGGCATTTAAGCACCGTAGGTCTGTACAGTGCTGCAGATGAGGCCAGCCAAGAGGAAGTGTTATGCAGCCACCCTGAAGAGTCTTGATTTCCTTTATTCACAGACTGTCCTGCGAGACTCTGAAGATGGGTAAGACACAAGATTTCAACTGCGCCACCTCCAAGGAAGACCTTTTGCTCTTTCAGAGCATAATACAGACGAGAGGCACAAGTCCAGAACCTGTCTTCTTTGGTTTGCATCTGGGCAGTGACTGGGCTAGTCAGCACTACTGTAACCAAATTAATTCCTTCTGTTTTTAACATGACTGCCATTCTGCTGACCCCATCTACAGTGTCAGAGGGAACGCTTCTCCACGTGGTTACAGAGACCCCACTGCCCACACAGTTTTCATTCACGTGTGTGAGGTAGGCCACCTGCACTGCTCCTGAAGCCTCTGCAAAAGCCTGCAGCACACTGTCACGCACCGATCCAATTACCAGCCGCTTACTATCTGTGCATTTTTCAGCCAAGCGTTCAGACACATTTCCTCGTGCCAGGACAAGCTTCACGTTGAACTTGATTAACACCTGTAATACATGATCTGTCCACAGTTCTTCTGAGCTGTCTTGTTGAACCTTCACGCTTTCTGACACTGTTTTAATATTTGCAGGCTTATTAAATCCCAGATGGCGGTAATTCTCAGTGAGGTCACCCTCAACAAGAACTACACGGACCGGCTGATTCTGCAATTCCTTGACCAGAGTAGCACTGGACATTGACACAACAGTGATGTATCCTGGACAGACACGAGACAAAGTGTCAGGTAAGCCCGGTAAGCAGCAGGTGAAGATTCTTGAAATGTCAAAGGGGAATAGCACGGTACGGCTGCCTCGTTGCGTGCCTGCATTCTGATGCTGCAGCCGTACTGCTTCATCCACTAGCCTCATGCTGCTGGGGTCTCCGTGACTCAAACCCATCTCCAACTCTGCCAGATCACTACATCTGTAAGTCTTTGGAGCAGCTGCACTAAGTTGTTCTAGAAATCCACCTGGTGTGCTTATCCATTGATGATAATCTGTCCTACTAAAATGTCTACTGTGGGTTAGGACTGACTTTCGGCAGTGGGTGTCTGCAAGCAGGCTGTTTTTCAGAGTCTGAGGAGTTCGTGATGTGTTCTCATCTGCTTCAAACTTAGCCTGAAGCCTAAACAGTTGAGGTGATTTAAGAGGTCTCCCAGAAAGACTGCAAAAGGCCAGTGACTGAGAAGCAACATCTCTGAGATCATGCTCTTTCTGGACCAAACCAGTGCCTGAAGGGATTTGTAGAGAAGGGTACAAGCTGACACCAAGTCCAGAAAATGTTTCTGTGCTGTCTATGTGGTCATATATACTGTGGACAGGTACTTGAAGGGATTCTACCTCTTCAATGCATGAATTCAAGCCTTCTGACATCACAGACACTATTAATGAAATGGGGACACCCAAATGAAGACATTCTTCGGCAGCACTGCTCCATGCGCCAACAAGAAACAAAAGAGTGCTGGTTCCAGTTCTGTATGTGTTGTTTTGTGCCTGAATTGCTTCACTGAGAAGTTGTCCCACTGCACTGGTTAAATCCAAACTTTCAAGAAGCCTCACTGTTGAGCTAATTAACACACTTTCATGGCACTCTTCATCTATAACAAATTTGGATGATTTTACTGGGCCTAGGAAAGTTCTTCCTGTTTCGGCAAATGAGGAAAGTTGTTGCAGTCCTGTGTGCCTTCTTTTGTTTATGACCCTGCAATCCATCACCAAGAATCATCATCTGCAAACAAAATTAAAACTTGGAACTTTATTCAGGGTAATTCAGGGTTCTAAAAGATGCTTATTAAGAGGAAAAATAAGATACAGTTCCTGCTTTTGAGGAGTTTCTGATATATGTGAGTGAGTGAGTGAGTGAGTGAAGTCACTCAGTCGTGTCCGACTCTTTACGACCCCGTGGACTATAGCCTACCAGGCTTCTCCATCCATGGGACTCTCCAGGAAAGAATACTGGAGTGGGTTACCATTTCCTTCCCCAGGGAACCTCTAAGCCACCACGGAAGCCCCTCTGATATATGTACTTTCCATTAAATACGGCCAGTGCAACAACACAGGATTAATGATAAAAGCATGGGTGTGTGGAGAAGGAACGCTTCATTCAACGGGGGAAGTGGATTATAAAGCAGGCAAGAGGCAATACTTCCAGAAGAATGTAATGCTGCACATGAATAATTTGAAATAATTAGCAAGCTGAAGGAAGTAAATGCACTGTATGTGACAAAAACAATTTATTGGGATAACACACATAATTTAGTTTCACGGGAATATAAAGCAAGTAATAAGACAAAGCGATAGAAGGAAAGAGGCTGGATCATGAAAGGTAGTAGGCGCCAAGTCAAACCTAATCCTACTTATCATGGGAAATATGGAAGTGTTTTAAGGGGAGAAGAAGAAGAAACACCTTGATGTAGTGTTTGAAAGCACATACTCTGAATCTAGAAGTCTGGGTTTGAACTTGTCTCTACTGCTTAAACTGTGTGGCCTTCAGCAAGTTTCTTAACATCTCTGCCCTGTTTTCATATCTGAGAAATGAGGATAATAACAGAATCTACTTCACAGGGTTATTATAAGGTGTTAAGTGAGTAGACAGTTCTTAGAATAGTGCCTGGCATATAATTAGTGCTTATGAGTATTTGCAATAATAATAATACATTTATAACATAAAATTAAGCAAAAAATATTAAAAATAAAATTAAAGAATATAAAATTAATAACTTTATTATTATTAGTGCTCTGGATATATTATCAGTCTGGTAACAGTGTAGACCACTGATTGGATGGGTGCCAGAGTGGGGGCACGGAGGCCATGGTTATCCAGATGAGAACTGTGCAAGAGGGATGGAAGTAAAAGGATGGATTTGGTTATCGATTACAATATGAAGGTGGGGGGAGCAAGTACTATTTAAAAGGAAGTTCAAGAGCAATTAGACTTTTTCGCATAGTATTTCAGAATTCACATCTAAAATTAGAGGAAGAAGTTATAAGGGGAAGTCTTTAGTCCAATAAAAGAACTTTTTAACAAAGTACCCTCTAATTGAAAAACCATCTGTAATAAAATAACCTGAGTTGTGAGGTACGAGCACTTAAAGTACTAAAGCTAAAACTGTAGATAACATACATTTCTCTTCCAACCCTAAGCCTTCAATTTCTTTAACTATATATTTTTATCACAATCTTTTAAATTCAAAATATCAAAAAGCAAACAACTCTCAGAGTTTTGCTTTTCCTCTAATACTGGTCTCGACACTGGTAAATTTGTTCCTATACTACCTATACTACTGAGATGCATCTCTGAAGTTGAAGAGTACCACAGTTCAGATACACCTCAGGATCAGCAGGAAGCCACAGCATAACTGATGCTCAACAGCAGCTTCCTACAGGCTTTCAAGGGCTAAGGAGAAAAGCCAGTACAGCCAAGGAAAATATATTAATATAACAAATTGTTTGAACTTGGCTTCAAAACCTCTTCTGTGAAATTTTCAATTCTGTAAAATAAAAATAAAACTCTGATATATTCAGTTATGTCTCTAGACAGCATCCTGAGACCCATCCTGTCTTACAGTTCCCTCATCTTACCATATTTTTGCTGACCTCTACCCCAGACAGGGAAGACTGAAGGCAAGTGGAGAAGGGGCAGCAGAGGATGAGATGGTTAGGTGGCATCGCTGACTCAATGGATATGAATCTGCACAAACTCCGGGAGACAGTGAAGGACAGGGAAGCCTGGCGTGTTGCAGTCCACAGGGTCAGACAAAGAGTCAGACATGACTTAGCGACTGAACAACAACAAACCCATGTATCAATTCTCTACTTATCCAGTTTAAATTCCCATTTGCCAGTTATTACAATCATTCTCCAGTATATTCTCCCTCAAAGCCCTTGTCTTTCTTTTGGTTCATCTTACTCACCTTGAAAAATGACTAATCTTGATGAAATCCAACTCTGTCTACTCCGTGCTTACATTGAAGCAGCTGAAAATAAACAAAGAAACAAACAACCATGCTGACTGGCGTCATTTTAAGTTCATGACTTCAAACTGTACGTGGCCCTTAATACTGCCTGGCAATCCACTTTTGTAATCCATTTTTAAAAATTGTTATTAGGTTCTATTTTTAAAAGTTTCATTTACCACTGAGTACAAAGGATATTTCATATTTCTTCTAAAAGCTTTATGGTTTAAAAAATTAATCTAACATAAACCTAGCCATTTAAAAGTATACATTTCAGCAGCATTTTGAACATTCACAGTGTTGTACAATCACTACCTTTATCTTGTTCCAAAACATTTCCATCATCCCCCAAGAGAAAACCCTGCGGTGTTAAGTAGTCCCTCCCTGTACTCAGCCCCAGCAGCCACCGACCTGCTTTCTTATCGCTACAGACTTACTTATTCTGGATATTTCATATAAATAGAATCATGTAACAAGGGACCCTTTGTGTCTGATTTCTTTCACTTAGCATCATGCTTCTGAAGTTCATCCACACTGGAGCATATGCCAGTATTCCATTGCTTTTTATGTAAGTAGGTCAGTGGCTATCATTTTGTTTATCCATTCATGGACATTTGGATTGCTTCTACTTTTGGATTATTGTGAAAAGTGATACTAAAACATCTGTGTACAACTGTTTGAGTATCTGCTTTCAATTCTTTGGGGTAGGTACACACCTAGGAGTGGACATTTGGTAATTCTGTATGTTTCTGTGGAACTGCCAAACTTTTCTATAGCACCCAAACCATTTCACTTTCCTACCAGTAATGTACAGGCCTTTAAATTTCTCCACACCCTTGCTCTATTAGTTTCCTAGGTCTACTTTACCAAATTACCCACAAATGGGTGGCTTAACAACTACATATATTTACTATCTCATGGTTCTGAAGCCTGGAAGTCTGAAATTAAAGTATCTGCAGGGCCACCTCCTTCTGAAGGCTCTAGGGAAGAATTCTCTGTGCCTCTTCCAGCCTCTGGCTGTTCCCAGAGGTGCTTGGCTTTGCCAGCACAACGCCAATCTCTGCTTACCTTTCGCACCGACTGCTTCAGAAAAATTTGTTGAAAAGATAAGCCTGAAAAGTCAAAACTTGCCTTTTTTTTTTTGTTTTTCATTTCTAACACATTTTGGGAGCTTACTAAGTAGGAGGCAGTTTACTTGCATCACAGAATGTAGTCCTCACAACAACAATATGATTAACCTATTACTGTACTGTAATTAACACACACACATATAAATACACTACCTTTAATCTATTTTAATTATATACAAAATGAATAATAATTAAATAATATATATAATTTTACAGCTGGTAAGTAAAAGGTTAAGAACTAAAATACAAGTTTGTCTAATGCTTAAGTCCCAGGTTATTAACTACTATACAATATTGCTTTCTGGGGGCCCCTCTACCCAGCATGATAGTAACTCATTCTATTTTGTAGAATCTTCTACTGCACTTCCCACTTCAAAGCTTTTATGCTTTCTTCCAAGCCTTGTTCATATCCTTAACATGGATAGGCCTTTTCTTTTTTTTTTTCCCTCTCAGGTGTCAGTGTCTCTATTTATGGTTTCTGTACTATGCTTTCTATACTATGTTTGTTTACTTGGCTCTGGGCATGTGGGATCTTTAGTTGGAGCACAAGAAATCTTAGTTATGGCACAGTTCCCTGACCAGGGATTGAACCCAGACCCCCTGCTTTGGGAGCTCAGAGTCTTAGTCACTAGACCACCAGAGAAGTCTATACTATGTTTAACTCACAGAATGTCACTGACTGTAACCATGCTGTGCTCAGTTGTGTTTGACTCTTTATGAATCAGAAAAGGCAACCCACTCCAATATTCTTGCCTGGGAAATCCCATGGACAGAGAAGCCTGGTGGGTTACAGTTCATGGGGTCACAAAGAGGTTGGACATGACTTAGCGGATGAACAACAACTAAAGTACTTGGTTTAGAACACAAAGACAAGCAAAGCTTTTCAGGAGTTGGATTTTTTAAAAAATTAACGTCTTCTGAAAAGGTATGATCAGCTACAAAATCAAGAGTTTGCCTAGCTCCAATCTATACAGTGTAGGAGACCTGGGTTCAATCCCTGGGTTGGGAAGATCTCCTGGAGAAGGAAATGGCGACCCACTTCAATATTCTTGCCTGGGAAATCCCATGGACAGAGAAGGCTGGTAGGCTACAGTCCATGAAGTCACAAAGAGTCAGACACAACTGAGTGACTTCACTCACTTTAATCCATTCTCAATAGTCTAATCATTTCACTCCACTGCTTAAAACCTCCAACCTGGAAAATAAAACTTTTATACCTGTCACAGGAGTCCCTTATAAAAACAATCTGAAATCCTTTCACTCCTCTGTTCAGAATTCTGCAAAGCCTTCCCATTTTATTCAAGTGAAAGTGAAAGTCAAAGGCCTTACAGCATGCTAAGAATCTGTACTTCTCCCCTTTACCTCTCCGTCTCCTACTACTCTATCCCTTGACCACTCTGCTCTGGCCTCCTTTCTGTTCCTGGAACATGTAAGGCATGCCTCCTACCTTAGTGTTTCTGTTCTGCTTCTTCCCTCTTTCTGGGATGCTCTGTTCCAAGAAATCTATGGTCTCACCTCCTTTCAGTTCAGTTCAGTTCAGTCGCTCAGTCGTGTCCGACTCTGTGTGACCCCACAGACGGCAGCCCATCAGGCTCCCCCATCCCTGGGATTCTCCAGGCAAGAACACTGGAGTGGNGTCTCACCTCCTTTCAGTTCAGTTCAGTTCAGTCGCTCAGTCGTGTCCGACTCTGTGTGACCCCACAGACGGCAGCCCATCAGGCTCCCCCATCCCTGGGATTCTCCAGGCAAGAACACTGGAGTGGGTTGCCATTTCCTTCTCCAATGCGTGAAAGTGAAGTTGTTCAGTCGTGTCAGACTCTTCATCGACTCCATGGACTGCAGCCCACCAGGCTCCTCCGTCCATGGGATATTTTCAGGCAAGAGTACTGGAATGGGGTGCAACACCACTCTGGTCAGCAGCCATCCATACCAAAGCAAGATCCTCCACCAGCAAAGGAATTACAACTTGCTGAAGGCTCAAATGATAATTAGTATTTTTAAGCAACAAGTTATTTTTAAATTAAGGTATGTCTGCTAGTCGCTCAGTTGTGTCCAATCCTTTGTGACCCCATGGACAGTAGCTTGCCAAGCTTCTTTGTCCATGGAATTCTCCAGGCAAGAATACTGAGTGGGTTGCCATTCCCTTCTCCAGGGAATCTTCCTGACCCAGGGATCAAACCTGGGTTTCCTGCATTGCAGGCAAACTCTTTACCATCTGAGTCACCAGGGAAGCCCAATGAAGGTACATACAGTGGGTTTTGTTTTCATACAATATTATTGCATACTTAATAGATTACAGTATAAACATAACTTTTATATGCACCAGGAAGCCATAACGTTAATGTGACTTGCTTTGTTGAAATATTCTGCTTATTCCAGTAGTCTGGAACCTAACTCATAACATCTCCAGTATAGTGAAGTGACTGAACATTTTACTTAATTCACAAACTATCTTGAATTTGCATCATTTTAATTTCCACTGGGATAACTTTACACATAAAAATCACTTCTAATATTAGAAGAGCCCACCTATTTTCCAGAATCCTAATGAGTTGTTTTTTTTCCAGTCAATGATTACAATGCTTGTAATGTGCCTGGGATATAATGTAAACAATACAAGATGTTGGCTTTGGAAAATGTGCCGTTCCTACTTACTGAAATAGGAGAAGTGATTTGGGAGACTACTTAAAGAATATACTTTGCACATTTTTCTTTCCTTACCTTCAAGAAGATAAGGGAGATAAAGGGAAAACCCTATGCAAAAGTTAATTCTTCCTGAACCCAGTGTTGGAGAATCCAGTATGATTTTTAGAAGTTACTCTAGAGAAGGCACTGCAGGAGGTAGAGTCCAGGCGTGTAAGCAAATAAGCGTTAGAAGTTTTAAGAGACTATCACCTCTTCATTCTTACTCCCCAAACTTAAGCTGGCCCCTGACTAGATTCAGACCTGGGCTGAACCAGTAAGTCTGGCCCTCTAGACAAAAATTTGCTTTGGACATCTAAATCTCGACGGTTACTGAGTCAAATGGATTATTAGGCTACCTATGCTGGACTCAAGGGAGGATGCTGGAAATGGTTGGAAAACCGGCCAAATTTGGCAAAAAGAAATCTTTCCAATGGAACGGTTGAATGTGATAATGTAGTGGTGGTGTGTGTGTGTTTTGGGCGTGGGGGGGGCGGGGCGGTAAAAAAGGCTGATAGCGATTACACGTGGGTCCAACGTGCAAACAAACGCTACAACACAGGTAAAAACTCTTTCCTATGCTGGGAGTTTTCAGGTGAATTCCAAGGGCCCATAGAACGCAGCACGCTTCTCCTGTAAAGAAATGCTGCCAACGAGGCCAGAATCCCGGCAAACGACGGAGAGGGAAGCGGTTAAAAAAAGCCAAGGCCCGCACACTGTGGAGGCTGAGGGACGTCTAGCGGCGCAAGCAAAGGGCAGTCCCCTTCGACTCTGGTAATCTAGCCGGATGGTAAACCTAAACCTGGACCAATTTACCAGGCCCTAGAGCCTCATCCTTTCCTCCAGGCCCCAAAGGGTCAGAAAAAGAAACAAGAGCTCCCTCACGTCTCCACCAAAGACTTACCATTTGGTAGAAACACCTCCCTACTAACCTCGCTCTCGTCTCCATCCCTACGAGACGCTCCCCGACGTTCTACCGGTACTAGGAAGCCGAAACGCCAGGGTAAAGAACCTTTCCTTACACCTCGTGTTTTGCGCAAGCGCGCGGCGAGCCCAGAGGGGCGGGCTGGTGGTTTTGGTTGCTAAGAAACCAGACGGAAAGTTCCGCTTAACGGTAGGCAGATAAAGGCAGACCATTACNGGTAAAGAACCTTTCCTTACACCTCGTGTTTTGCGCAAGCGCGCGGCGAGCCCAGAGGGGCGGGCTGGTGGTTTTGGTTGCTAAGAAACCAGACGGAAAGTTCCGCTTAACGGTAGGCAGATAAAGGCAGACCATTACGCTACTGGTAGAGACCAGAGAGAGGGGGCGGGCCTCGAGGGCCTTTTTTTCTGACTATTGGGTGAAACAACTGTCAGTCAGTGGGGGCAGAAAGCCTGGATAGGCGGGGCTGCAGGAGAGATCAGCGAGAGCGGCCTTAGCAACGGTTTGCAGGCGGTGAGCTCCTGTTGGGCAGCTCGGCTGGCGGGTAACGCTGGGAGGTGCCGGCCGGAGGCCCCGGTTGGGGACATGGTGAGTGCGAGAGTGCAACTTCTTACTGGGGCTGAGGCTGAAGTTTCTCCCTGAAATAAGGAAGTTTTGTTTGGTTTTTGAAATGTATTATTCGCCTCCTTCATTATCCTCGAGTGTCATTAGTAACCTCTACATTCGTCGCCGAATAGAAACGCACTGTCCGTAGCTCTAGGGACGGAAGAGCGGTTCTCCAGTTTATTTTTCCCCCTCTTCAACCCCAGCAACCGTCTTACCAAGGGCGTTGGAGACAGGAACCACTCGCTAGACAGAAACGAGTTGAATACAGAGAATAAGAGGAGTTAAAACTGTNAGAGTTTCACTTAAAACTAAATCTGACACTATTCAAAATGTAAGCCACAGAATATACTATTTGAAGATTTTTTAAAATGGCTAAATTCTCCCTCCAACCCAATTTTGAAGATATTTGACATTTTCCTTTATCTGAGGCAAGAATCCAATTATTTCATGAAAAAATGACTAAAATGGGACTCACTAGACTGTTGACAACAGTTACTTCTAGGAGAGGAGAGTGTGATTAGGAAGAGGGTGAAGATGTCTACATTTTATACACCGTAGCTGTGTATGAGCTAAAGTTTTATGAACATAAAGCTTATAATTTAAAGTTTTTAAAATGCAATTGCATTTAAAACTTGGTTAGGAAACTATTATAAAAATGAACTGGAAATATAAGTCAAGGGAATCCCTTGGTGTTCTTGTGCTTAGGACTCTGTGCTTTCACTGCTAAGGGCCCAGGTTCAGTCCCTGGTTGGGGATCTAAGATCCTAGAAGCCACAAGGCATGGCAAAAGAAGAAGAAGAAGAAATGTAAGTCAATATAACCTGCCTAAGGATTTTCAAATACAGTGTTCAAGTAATATTAATAAGCATCCCACAATACAACATCAAAAAGGAAGGAAGGGTGCTGTTATACTGTTTACCTCAGCATCTCTTGGGTTGTGTGCCGGATAGTCATACAGACTCTGAACTCTTAAAAAATGAAACATTTAATTTTTTCTAGCTCCAGTTTAGTTGAGAGTGGAACGCTTTTTTTTCTTCATGCTTAACGAAAGAGTCAATAACACAGTTCTATAACACTCAGTTTGGGAAAAAGCAACATACAAAAGAACTTGTAAACAAAAAAAGGGACACTTACAGTCAAAGTAAATTATGTCCCGGAATGGGGTCCTTTAACTTTAAAATTAAAGGGAAACATATAGGTGCATTGGTTACATTGTTCCCTTCTGTCATTTTATTAGAAATGTGTAAATACCTTTTACTTCTCTTAGGAATATATTGTGGGTAAATCAAATATCAAACCATATAAAATATAAGAAGCAAACGCTATAAATGCGAGTAACAACCTCAGGCTATCACTGGCTAACACTCTTGAACTGCTGTGTTCTGAGAAGTGTCTCATGATGGGATGGAAACTGTCAGGGCCTTCGCGTTTTCACTGCTAACCCAAGCGCTACGGCCATCCCTCCTGCCCAGAGAACTAGAGTTAAAACATCTGTTCTCCAACCCAGCAGGGAAATGTCACAGAGGCATCTACCCTGGTGACACAGAGCACGTACAAAAAGAATGTTTTAGGAATACTAATTATCAAGATAGAATTAAACAACAAATTTCAAACAACCAGATAAACAGGAGGCTAAGTTGTGTGGGGTTTTTTGGGGGAAACAGAGATAGGGCTCTGATGATGGAAGCAACAGATGAGAATACTGTGGAAAACACACTTTGGAGAAGAGTAAAATCCAGACAATGGAAAAAAAAAAAAAAAAGGTAATCTGATTTGAGCAAGATGAGAGACCATTTTCTTATCTATGGCTGGCCTACGGTGTATGTCTGTGTGTGTGACCCAGTCACTGTACGTGAGTAATAGCACCTTTCCCCCAAATGTGTATTTTTGGTAAATTTGTAGTATGAAACTATGCATAACTTGCATATTTAGTCATTATTTCTCAAAATAAGTTCAGTTTTCCTCAAAGTCTTTTTTATTTACTTATTTATCTTCTAGGAAATGTAGGTTAAAGGATACCATCAAGTGTCTGAAGTGGGTCAACACAGCCTAATCAATGCAGGCAAAATTCCTCACCCCAACTACATAAAACATAATGTAATGCATCTGATAATGGATTTTTTTTTTCTTCTTTGGTCTGTATATGTTAGGTGTTGCAAAAACAATTCTGATTCTTAATGTCCCTGAATATTTTCTACTTATTATTTAAGAATTATATTGTAGAATCCTTCATATCATCCTTTCTCTTTTTTAAAAAATATTCAATTATTTAGATTAATTTAGAAATTCAGTATAATGACCACTCTTTCTCATGCTGTTAATCTGCATTTAGATTTACCAACCTTTCAATTGCTTTGGAAATTTTCTAGATCAGTAATCTTGCTTCTATATATTCTTTGGTTTGAAATTGGAAAATCTGAACGCTCCTCAGGAGGGCTGACATCCGTGAGTGAGTAAAATAGGTGATGCGATCATGGAATGTGGTTGGAGGACAGGGAGGGTGGAGGGGTTTCACGCATTCCCTTCCATAATTGGACAGGATTTGGAGTATTTCTGGCTTAGATGATCAAATTGGAGTCCTTGTCCCTACAACAAGCAATTCACTGGCAGAGGGTACACTATAGGAAAAAACAGCTACTTTCTAATCCTCGAGTCTGGGCTTTCTATTGTAGCATATACAAAGGATAGACAAGAAAACTATCTATCTAAAATGTACTCTTGTACTGTTTGAAACCTAGATGATAAGGGAAAACAACCTTTGTTTATGAAATATGTAAAACCCGCAAATAATTAACAGATACTATGCATTTACCACTTAGATTTGAAATATGTGAACAATCTGCTGAAACTGGCACAAATCTCATTTTGTACTAAAAAATAAAACATTACAGATATAGTAAAAATCACCCCCTTGCCTCAAGTATCATTTTTACCTCCCTTCTCAGAAGTTCTTGGTGTATATCATTTCCAGTCATATGTTTGTGCTTTAACTATAACAAGTATGTACCTCTAAGTTTATAAACTATTATTTTGGGTGTTTTGAATATTTCATGACAGCATATATAAATATCTTTTGTCAGCTTGATTTTTTTACTCGACATATTGTTGAGATTTATTTACATTGGTACATGTTAATACTGTTCATTTCAACTGATCTATAGAATTCTGTTATGTGAACAAGATATTTCTTTCTCTAATGGAAGTCAGATGGTTTCCTTACTTTTACTAGTAAGAACAATACTCTAATAATGAACATCTTTATATAGTTCTTTCATGCATATGCATAAGAACTTTTTTAGGATAGTCACTGTCGTAGTTAGTTTTCGCTAACCATAGGTTGGGTGGTTTAAACAGCAAAAATTCATTTTCTCACAGTTCTAGAAGCTGGAAGTCCAAGATGAGGGTGTCAGCATGGTTGGATTCTGCTGAATGCTCTCTCCTTGGGTTGTAAATGGTCACTTCTAGCTCTATTCACACATGGCAGATGCAAGGAGAGGAGAGATCCTACCTCTTCTTATCCTATCAGTTTAGGGCCCCACCCTAATGATCTCATTTTACCTTAATTACTTACGAAGGACCCTACTGATACTGGGAGGGATTGGGGGCAGGAGAAGGGGACGACAGAGGATAAGGTGGCTGGATGGCATCACCGACTCAATGGATGTGAGTTTGAGTGAACTCTGGGAGCTGGTGATGGACAGGGAGGCCTGGCATGCTGCGATTCATGGTCACAAAGAGTCGGACACGACTGAGTGACTGAACTGAACTGAAGGACCCTAGCTCCAGATACGGTCCCATGGGAGTTAAGGCTTCAACATACGAATTTCGGGCAAACACAATTCACTCCACAGTAGTCATCTAGTAGTAAAATTGTTGGGTCATATGAACTCTGCATCTTCAACCTCTCTAGATGTTTCCAAATTGATCTCCAAAGTGGTTATAATAATTTACACACTCTCCAGCAAGTATACAGATGAAGGGATATTTCCAACTAGAAGAACTAAATAATCCCAAATGGAACATAGAGCACATCATCTTTTCAAATTATAACTTCTTTTTCCTGTTCCACCAATACCTGGAAAGTCTTCTTGAAAGTAGCTCTCTATTGGCCTCTGCAAAGCAGCTTTTTTTTTTTTTTTTGTAGTCACGGTACTACATGGAGTTGTCTGTCCTCTTTAATTCCAGTATAAAAACTGCTGACCTTACTCTGTCTGTTAGAGCTTCCTTAGGGGGCAATGATGTAGAACAGAACTTCTCAATGGATTCAAAGTGATAGCTAGAGTGTTTTCCCAGAGAAGCCAGGTCTTGTCTGCTGGGGACAAATGGAATAAAGAGAGTTTCAAATCCATTGTAGTGCAGCCCCTCAAGCTCCCAATCATCTCTGATTCCAGCTATGAAAAACCAGTATTGTTTGACATTCACATCCCTCCACCCCAAAAATAAGATATGTAATTTTCTTTAAAAATGGCTTGAACAGCATTGGATTCCCTCCCTCTCATTCACTCTGTCACTTCTCATCCCTAATTTAGCATCTTGCTTTCTTGTTACTTCAGCACTCAGGAGACCTGTTTCCCTTTTGTTAACGTGATTCCTCCTCACACAAGCACAGGAAGGTTTTACTTGCTCCCTGAGGTACAAATGCGTGAATTGAGAAGAGTCTGATTAGAGAAAGACATGGTTTTCTTATGTTTCAATCATGCAGACAGTCTATGAATCAAAGGGATTTTTCAGAGTGAGTTAAGCAATCTATTTTCCTTCCCGTATGTGTCACCATTTTTCTGGAAACTTTTAGTTATCAGGTAAAACTTAACTTCAGGAGGTTCTCTGACAGCTTAATCATGTTCTACGCTGGATCCCACAGTGAAGCCAGAAAGCTGAAAGTGTTTGCCATTCTCATTTCCATGGCAACTGTCCAAAGGGCCAAATATAGGATCGCTGTTTTGCTGTAGGACCCAGCCAAAGAAAGAACTGAGTGGTGAGGAAACCCCCTTTTAGTCAGAAACTCTTCTTTAGGAGGTCAAAGAGGTCAATTGAAAAATTAATGGAAAAGTACCAAACTATACATGTATATCTATAATGCTGCATTGTTCTTAACTAGGGAATTTTACATCTGTGTCATAATGAATCCATTTGCCTTTCACCATCCCTTGCTCCCTTTTTCCATGTCTGTCAGTCTATCCATTTCTTGTTCTTTCCACCTTAATGTGATATTCTCTCTAACCCAGAAGGAACTGGAAAAGTATTTTAAAATGAATACATGTACAAGCTATGAATAATCCTATAATATATGTGGCTCTCTAAGTGATGAGCCAATAAACGCCTGTCCAAGGAGTGCCGTGCAGACTCCCTGCATCACCTGAGTAACAAGAAAGCTTTCTGAGCCGGGCTAAATGTGGGGCAACTGAACAGTTTCCAGTTTCTCCTAACCTAGATGTTTATTATTTAGTCTCAGAGACTGTGAGTTTTTAGAGCATTTCTCTCATATTCAAGTAAGATTTTTTAAAAAAAGATAATCTACCATTACCTTTGATATGAAATATCAAGAAATCACTATAATGCCTCCGTTTGTGAAAGGAGGGAATGTGTCTATGCCACACTGTTGGGAGATACACATAATACAGACAAAAAGATGAGTTTAAGGTTGCCACCTTCAAAGGCAAACCTGAGTATTTCTGCATATCAGACTACTTGGCTTTTGATGGCCACAATCTTAAGTCCTACTCCCTAGGAGCTCTTCTATATAAAAAGGATCTTAGAGTCTTATTTACATATTTATAAAAATAAAATATATACATAATGTGGCAAATAAACATCATTTTATAGTTAGAAATTAATTTGAGACACTGGTCTGATCGTTATAAGGACATCTCTTTTAAAATCACTGAATAACTCGTTAGAATCCAGTCATTCATCAGCTCCTTTATTAGGGTCAAGAGAAACAGAGAATTAAGGCAGTTATCTATCTAGAATGAAACTCTGCATACCATTGCAACATAATTGTCTCTTTGATGTGTGTTCTTAATTCTCATTTATTATTTCCTAAGTACTCATTTATCTGGAGAAGGAAATGGCAACCTACTCCAGTATTCTTGCCTGGAAATCCCCATGGACAGAGGAGCCTGGCAGTCTACAGCCCATGGGTCACAAAGAGCTGGACACAGCTGAAGTGACTGAGCACTTATTTACCAAGTTTCTTTAGAGTTGGCCCTCCATATCCATGGGTTCCGTATCATCCACAGATACAGTCAGACATGTATTGAAAATATTGGGGAAAAACAATTCCAGAAAGTTGCAAATGAAACTTGAATTTGCTTCATGTGAGAAATACTTATATAGCCTTTACATTGTATTAGCTATTATAAGTAATCTAGAGATGATTTAAAGTACATAAGAGAGTGTGCATAGGTTATATGCAAATGCCACTAATGCCATTTTACATAAGGGACTTGAGAATTTGCAGGTTTTGGTATCCAAGGCTTGGGGGTGGCAGTGGTGTCCTAGAACTAATCCCCTAGGGATACTGAAGGATAACTATATTTCATTATTCACAATGTACGATAATTTTTAAAACACTCTGTAGACTCTGCCATTATTTGTTAAGAAACAAGTTCTGGAAGGAAGCTTCTACATAAATGGACGAAAAACATAAAAATCTGTTAACAGTGTGGCAAAATTTCTCCCCAAGTTGTCTTCAGTCAAGCTGTCAACATGAGGAGCCACCTTCTTAAGCGCTCAAACATGAAAAAGGAGCTGTAAGCACATAATCCCTATTACATTTTTGTTGATTAGTGTATGTGTGCTCAATCACTCAGCGTCCGACTCTTTGCAGCCCCACGGACTGCAGCTTGCCAGTCTCCTCCATCCATGCAAGAATACTGGAGTGGGTTGCCATTAGTTTATACACACTTGTAAATGTATATATATGCATTCACACACTTATGAGACAAATCATCTGTATCTACAGTTTCTTGGTTTCATTTTACTTCCTTGGATGCATGTTTCTTTGTCCTTGGAGCCCCAAAAGGGCAAGGTGTTTTACTTTTGTCTGTTAATACTGTTGATAATAACAATAAGAAAAATCCCAGTTTAATATTGAAATACTTATTAGTTGGTGGTTTCTTCATACATACATTTCAGGCTCCCTAAACAGCAAAAGAGATTTTCCTATGACTTGTAAACTATCACTATCGTAGTTTTTCTATAATTTGTAAAGAAAAGAAACAGGTGAAAGTTAAGCAGTGCTAGAGTATCAAGGGCATCCCTGCTTCACCCAAAGCTTCAGAGAATGGACATCCCAGGAGAGTGTGGGTTGGTGTTCCCACTCTCTACCGGCTGCCTGACTCTGGAAGCCCACCCTCCTTGGCTCCCTGACAGCTGGTGGCTCATGCCACTGGAGCGCTCATGGAGTGACCAAAAGTAGTATTAGGCTCTAGACACATCCTCTCTTTCTATAATTCAAAGAGAGACATATTTTGATATTTTAAAGAGAATTGAGTCACTTCTATAACTGAGGGGTGTAACTGAGCCAGGATCAAATTCAGCCCAAGCTTTCTCTCCCTTGCTTGTCCCTGCTTCTCTCGGAATGTTTGCGCTCTCCTGCAGCAGAGCAGATGAGCTGCTTCCACACAGGGGAAGATCAGCTGTCCATGGCAACAAAGCCTCCTGTCTCTACCTTCCACAGAGAAGGCTAGGACCTGTACAGTTGACTGGCTAGAGGTGGTAGCTTCTATGGGCCCAGCTTGAGGGGTGGAGATGTTAATCCTAAACCACTCAAGAGTGTGTAGAAGGATGGCATTCCTGAGAGGGTTTTAAAGTGCTTTTCAGAGGCACTCAGTTGACTCACAAGGTGACCTCACTTAGTCTTTAAGCTCTTGGCTCTTCTTACCTAAAGGTGAGGTGTCACCAGGCCTGTAACAAATATTTGGACCATATGTAAGACATGGTACATAGATTTAAACTCATTTTTAAAAATACCAGTTACATTAAAGGAAGACTAGAAAATCTCATAGTTTTTTTTTTTTAACTTTAATACATATTTATAGCTAAAATATATGACTATCAATAGTATGTTTTACTGGTTATAAAACTGATAGGGAAAATGAAAACTCATATTTCTATATGTATACATATAGCTCATGAGGTTCTTCTGAGACACAGACTATGGAGAAAAATGGCTTTCAATAAATTTAAGAGGGAAATTTTAGTAACAAATAGAATGGCCTGATGTCTATAGTAAATAATTTGGTTCTTTAGAGATATGAGGAAAAAAATAAAGTTTTAACTGAAGAAAAGACTGCTGCTGCTGCTGCTAAGTCGCTTCAGTCGTGTCCAACTCTGTGCGACCCCATAGATGGCAGCCCACCAGGCTCCCCCATCCCTGGGATTCTCTAGGCAAGAACACTGGAGTGGGTTGCCATTTCCTTTTCCAATGTGTGAAAGTGAAAGTGAAGTCGCTCAGTCATGTCCAACTCTTCACGACCCCATGGACTGCAGCCTAACAGGCTCCTCCGTTCATGGGATTTTCCAGGCAAGAGTACTAGAGTGGAGTGCCAAAGACTAATGTTAGGTAAAACAGTGATCTTANTGTGAAAGTGAAAGTGAAGTCGCTCAGTCATGTCCAACTCTTCACGACCCCATGGACTGCAGCCTAACAGGCTCCTCCGTTCATGGGATTTTCCAGGCAAGAGTACTAGAGTGGAGTGCCAAAGACTAATGTTAGGTAAAACAGTGATCTTATTGAAGAATGTCTGAGTTCTCTCGGAAAATGATGTCTTGAGTTTGTGCTAGAGTAAGTTGGTATGCTCAACTACTGCAAAATTGCACTCATCTCACACGCTAGTAAAGTAATGCTCAAAATTCTCCAAGCCAGCCTTCAGCAATACGTGAACCATGAACTTCCAGATGTTCAAGCTGCTTTTAGAAAAGGCAGAGGAACCAGAGATCAAATTGCCAACATCCGCTGGATCATGGAAAAAGCAAGAGAGTTCCAGAAAAACATCAATTTCTGCTTTATTGACTATGCCAAAGCCTTTGACTGTGTGAATCACAAGAAACTATGGAAAATTCTGAAAGAGATGGAAATACCAGACCACCTGACCTGCCTCTTGAGAAACCTATTCACAGGTCAGGAAGCAACAGTTAGAACTGGACATGGACCAACAGACTGATTCCAAATAGGAAAAGGAGTATGTCAAGGCTGTATATTGTCACCTTGCTTATTTAACTTCTATACAGGGTACATA
>SJYV01036776.1:0-34027 GCA_006410875.1 Neotragus pygmaeus | reverse complement strand
ATAGAAATATACCCTAAGTCCAACAGTATAATCGCTTCAAATGCAGGTATAGTTTAGGCAAGATTATCTTCTATTTAATTTCCAGAAACTACCTGAGAGTGTTTTCATAGAGTTCTCCAAGCCCAATAAAGGTCTTACCTTCAATGACATTTCTAACAATTAGTGCAGAACCCACCCCAAGCAGCCTTTCCTTCAATAAAGAAGAATTAAAGCCAGCATCTTTCTCTAATGGAATTAACCAAGAAAAATCGCAGTTCCTTGAGATTGTGTGTGTTTGTTTGGCAAGTCAGAACTTGAACTTCGGGAATTTCCCTGGTGGTCCAGTGACTGGAACCCTGTGTTCCCAGTGCAGGGGGCCTGGACTCGACCCCTGGTCAGGGAACTAGAGTGCACATGCTCCAACTAAGAGTTTGCATGCCACAAATAAAGACCCCTCGTGCTGCAACTAACACGACGCAAAATGAATATTTTTTAAAAGAAAGAAAAAAAATCTTTTTAAACATAAAAGCTGTTTAAAAACACCTTTTTAAACATAAAACACTATTTCCAAGAGAGGCAATGCCCAGAGTTCACCCATCCTGTAAAGTCAAACAAACTTTTCTGTGACAGAAAATAATGTTATCCTTACAGAAAAATGTAGGAAGGCAAACTGTCATTCCTCAGGACCATCCCGGGTATGGGAGTCAGACAGACTATACGGGAGAGCACTCTGAATGCACCTCTGGTCTTAACAGCTTTAAAAACCTCGGTATAATATTTACATTAATTAGATACAGAATACGTGGACATCAGAGTAATTCAAAATGCTCCTGCCTCTCATGTCTATGTGCATCCAGACTGGCTCAAGTATTGAAGCACCAAAACAGATTCTGTACAGTGTTAAAAGAAAATATCGTAACCATTTCATGAAGAGAAGAGGAGGCACTGTTGAAACAAATTGTTGAAATAGAGCTTGTAACAAAACTGCCTTTGTGCTTGTTAAGATAACCCAGGTGCTTCCCGTACATCCCACGTAGTGATAACTGAGTTCTGTTTTGTGCCTCATGCTTGTCACTGAATGGGCCAATGAGAAAAATTAGTCATGGCCCTCAAGGAACCGTCACATTAGTTTAACAGTTATACTGATGAGCTTGTGGATCTATTGAGCTTCCCGGGTAGCTCAGCTGGTAAAGAATCTGCCTGCAATGCAGCAGATACCGGTCGGGAACATCCCTTGGAGAAGGGATAGGCTATCTATCCTGCAGTATTCTTGGGCTTCCCTTGTGGCTCAGCTGGTAAAGAACCCACCTGCAATGTGGGAGATCTGGGTTTGATCCCTGGGTTGGGAAGATCCCTTGGAGAAGGGAATGACTACCCACTCCAGTATTCTGGCCTGGAGAATTCCATGGACTGTATGGTCCATGGGGGTCACAAAGAGTCAGACACAACCAAGCAACTATCACTTCACTGCACTTGTGGAACTATTTAAAGACATTCTTCTCTATAACACCAGATGTTAAAATTCCTCAAATAAAATGCATTATTGGTCTGGCAAAAGCTATATTTATTGAAGAACTGAGGTTAAGTCTCAACACTGTAATCTGAGTATCTGTTAGATGACATATTACCAGACTGAATTACAGCTGCAGCTGATGATAAAGTCGTCCATTAATTCCTCTTGATCCAAAAACAGATTTTAGACAGTGAGGCCACCTTTTATAGAAACACATGCATATAAGCTCAATACAAGCTCTTGACATCAGAGTTAGCAGAATTCAGTAGACAGATGTCTAAACTGTCTGTTGACACCTTAATCATTTAAGCAATGACTTAATTCAGGCTGTAGAAGCATTACCCTCTCACTCTTCTTTGCTCCTAGGGTTCAGGTGGCATAATGTGCACCTGAAAGAGCACCCCAAACAAAGTACAGAGTTATGTCTTCATCAGAATATGGATGATAGATACGAAGACCTTAGCTGTTAAAATGGCAGCAAAACTAGTAAAGTTGTATTGCTATGAAAGTCTACTACTATATTTATATTCAGGGGCCTCCACTGTGTAATAATAAGATGGAAATCAACTCTCCTTGCAGTGTGTTAGTAAAAAAACCCTGGGGGCGAGAGGATTAAACAAAATTCAAAATATCACTTTGCTGCATGTCTTCTAAAAGTCTTTATATGCCAATCCCACAGAAGGGCAAAGACAAGGAATATTCAAACTACTGCACAACTGTACTCATTTCACATGCTAGCAAAGTAATGCTCAAAATTCTCCAAGCTAGTCTTCAAGAGTACATGAACTGAGAACTTCCAGATGTACAAGCTGGATTTAGAAAAGGCAGAGGAACCAGAGACCAACACCTGTTGGATTACAGAAAAAGCAAGAGAATTCCAGAAGAACATCTTCTTCTGCTTCACTGACTATGGTATAAAGCCTTTGACTATGTGGATCCCAACAAATTGTGGAAAATTCTTAAAAGGATGGGAATACCAGACCATCTTACCCGCCTTCTGAGAAACCTGTATGCAGGTCAAGAACCAACAGTTAGAACTGGGCATAGAACAATGGAGTGGTTCAAAATTGGGAAAGGAGTAGGTCAAGGCTGTACATTGTCATCCTGCTTATTTAACTGATATGCAGAGTACATCATGTGAAATTCCAGGCTGGATGAAGCAAAAGCTGGAATCAAGATTGCCAGGAGAAATATCAATAACCTCAGACATGCAGATGACACCACCCTAATGGCAGAAAGCAAAGAGGAACCAAACCTCTTGAAGAAGTTGAAAGAGGAGTGTGAAAAAGCTGGCTTAAAACTCAACATTCAGAAAACTAAGATCAGGGCATCCGGTCCCATCACTTGGGAATGGAAACAGTGACAGACTTTATTTTTGGGGGCTGCAAAATCACTGCAGATGGTGACTGCAGCCATGAAATTAAATACGCTTGCTCTTTGGAAGAAAAGCTATGACCGACCTAGATAACATATTAAAAAGCAGAGACATTACTTTGCCAACAAAATCCATCTAGTCGAAGCTATGATTTTTCCAGTAGTCATATATGGATGTGAGAGCTGGACTATAGAGAAAGCTGGGCACCAAAGAGTTGATGCTTTTGAACTGAGATGTTAAAGACTTTTGAGAGTCCCTTGGACTGCAAGGAGATCAAACCAGTCAATCCTAAAGGAAATCAGTCCTGAATATTCATTGGAAGGACTGATACTGAAGCTGAAACTCCAGAACTTTGGCCATCTGATGTGAAAACTGACTTATTGGAAAAGACCCTGATGTTGGGAAAGATTGAAGGCAGGAGGAGAAAGGGGTGACAGAGGATGAGATGATTGGATGGCATCACTGACTCAATGGGCATGAGTTTGAGCAGACTCAGGGAGAGACAGTGATGGACAGGGAAGCCTGGTGTGCTGCAGTCATGGGGTTGCAAAAGGTCAGACATGACTGAGTGACTAAACAACAAACAACAACAATACCAATATCTCCTAGTAATGCCGGAGAAAATATAAGCAGAATTTTCCTAACAGATTTGACTATGATATCATTTAAGATTAAACTCAACTAAGAGTGACAGAAAAAAATATAAATTATCATCATCATAACATCTTAAATTAGATAAAAGTTGGTTTCTTTCTTAAGTGTAAAATTCCAGAGATAGATACTCCAGAGCTGCTTCAGCTCTTTAGGGTGTCAGGCTTCCATTGTTAAGACCACCTCATGGTCCCACATGGCCCCTCCAGCTCCAACTTATACATCCATCTTCTGTCTGGCAGGAAGGAGGAAATGGAAAAGAGAAGAGAAGCCCCTTTCCCTTCAAGGACACTTCCTGAAGGTTTCAAAGTGATTATAGATTACACCTTATTGATCAGAACTTAATTCCATGATGACATCTACTTGAAAAAGGGCTAAAAATGTAGGTTTTATTCTATGCAGCCAACCATGAGCCGGGTTAAAAATTCTACTTTGGGGACTTTCCTGGTGGCACAGTGGATGAGAATCTGCCTGCTAATGCAGAGAACGTGGGTTTGATCCATGGTCTGGGAAGATCCCACATGCCATGGGGCAACAAAGCCCACATGCCACCGCTACTGAGCCCACACAGCCCAGAGCCCATGCTCCGCAACAAAAGCAGCCGCTGCAGTGAGAAGCCAGCACACTGCAGTGAAGAGTAACTCCCACTCTCTGCACAGAGAAAAGCCTGTGCAGCAACGGAAGACCCAGGGCATCCAAAAAGAAACGAAAAAATTCTACTTCTTTGGAGGATGAGGAGGGGGACCATGAACAGTCTCTGCAAAAACCTTGAAATTTTTTATTTAACCAAACACTTCACAAAATAAAGGTGTGGAAATGGTCATGTACATTAGCCAATTCTCAGTATTTTCTTAACTTCTAGGAATCAGAGTCCAAGGCAATGCACTGGAAGAGCCCTAGAAGCCGGGCTGGAGAGTTGATTTACTGAGGCATTCTATTAGGAACCAGAGCATGAGAGGAAGAATTAATGCTGCTTCATTCCCATCTAACAGTTACAATTTACTTGAAAGCAGAATGTTTCCTCAAGCACTTGGGAAGCAATTTCTTTGAAATGTAATTATCAAGAAAGAATTCTCTCCCAGTTTCAGGTAGGAGCCTAACTTCAGTGGGCACCTTCATCCAAATTACAAAATGACCTCATTACATAAAGATAATGAAAACTTTGTTTTTCCTTTGATTAAAACCAATTAGCTAATGCAGAGGGTCACTTCCATTACCAGATGCATTTGGATGATCTCTGCATGATAAATGGTGCCAAGTTTTCTTTTCTGGGGGCTACTTATGGTTCACCTTGAGAACATGTATGGAATGGGTTGTTCTCTGCCTGGCTATGTAAAAGGGTGAGATTTCTTTCTGTTTTTATAGTCTCGCAGTGGACTACCCGTGATATACATCACATTCTGGTTTAATGTTACACAATAATAAAACTGTTTTCTTTTTCCTCTACTTTGTGGAGAATTTTTCTTGGTCAGCAGAAGATTTTAAGTTGATATTTCTGCAGCATTGTTCTCAAACTCATTTATGTTTTCTGTTGCAAGCAACAGACTGTTGTAATTTGACTTCTTCCTAGCTTCAGGTTGTTCGTGGGCAGTCTTTGATGTTGCAGCTATGTAACTCCAGTCTCTGCCTTCATCGTCACATGGCGTTCTCTGTCTGTCTTCATGGCCATATTCTCCTAAGGACACCAGTCACGTTGAAGTAGGTCCCCACCAACTCCAGTATGGCTTCATCCCCCAAATAATAACATTGGCAACAACCCTATTTCCAAATAAGTTCACCTTCTGAGGTTCAGGGGCTTCCCTGGTAGCTCAGAGGTTAAAGCATCTGCCTGCAATGCGAGAAACCCGGCTTCGACCCCTGGGTTGGGAAGATCCTCTGGAAAAGGAAATGGCAGCCCACTCCAGTATTCTTGCCTGGAGAATCCCATGGATGGAGGAGCCTGGTAGGCTATAGTCCATGGGGTCTTGAAGAGTCAGACACGACTGAGTGACTTCACTTTCACTTTTCACTTTCATGCATTGGAGAAGGAAATGGCAACCCATTCCAATGTTCTTGCCTGGAGAATCCCATGGACGGAGGAGCCTGGTAGGCTACAGACCATGGGGTNCTTGAAGAGTCAGACACGACTGAGTGACTTCACTTTCACTTTTCACTTTCATGCATTGGAGAAGGAAATGGCAACCCATTCCAATGTTCTTGCCTGGAGAATCCCATGGACGGAGGAGCCTGGTAGGCTACAGACCATGGGGTCGCAAAGAGTCGGACACGACTGAGCGACTTTACTTTCACTTTCACTTTTCTGAGGTTCAGAGGCTTTAGTTCAGTTTAGTCGCTCAGTCATGTCCAACTCTTTGGGACTCCATGAACTGCACCATGCCAGGCCTCCCTGTCCATCACCAACTCCCAGAGTTTACTCAAACTCATGTCTATTGAGTCAGTGATAACATCCAACCATCTCATCCTCTGTCATCCCTTTCTCTTCCTGCCTTCAATCTTTCCCAGCATCAGAGTCTTTTTCAAATGAGTCAACTCTTTACATCAGGTGGCCAAAGTAGTGGAGTTTCAGCCTCAGCATCAGGCCTTCCAATGAATATTCAGGACTGATTTCCTTTAGGATGGACAAGTTGGATCTCCTTGCAGTCCAAGGGACTCTCAAGAGTCCTCTCCAACACCACAGTTCAAAAGCATCAATTCTTTGGTGCTCAGCTTTCTTTATAGTCCAACTCTCACATCCATACATGACTACTGGAAAAACCATAGCTTTGACTAGACGGATCTTTGCTGGCAAAGTAATGTCTACTTTTTAATATGCTCTCTAGGTTGGTCATAACTTTTCTTCCAAGGAGCAAGTGTCTTTTACTTTCATGGCTGTAGTCATCATCTACAGTGATTTTGGAGCTCCAAAAATAAAGTCTGTCACTGTTTCCACTGTTTCCCCATCTATTTGCCATGAAATGATGGGACCAGATGCCATGATCTTAGTTTTCTAAATGTTTTAAGCCAACTTTTTCGCTCTCCTCTTTCACTTTCATCAAGAGGCTCCTTAGTTCTTCTTTGCTTTCTGCCATAAGTGTGGTGTCATCTGCGTATCTGAGGTTATTGATGTTTCTCCCAGCAATCTTGATTCCAGCTTGTGCTTCATCCAGCTCAGCATTTCTCATGGTGCATATAAGTTAAATGAGCAGGGTGACAATATACAGCCTTGACATATCCCTTTTCCTATTTGGAACCAGTCTGTTGTTCCATGTCCAGTTCTAAGTGTTGCTTCCTGACAGCTTTATATATCTAGTTTAAGGGGACACAATTGAGCCCATAACACTTAGTTCATTTCAGTTCAGTTCAGTTCAGTCCCTCAGCTGTGTCCGACTCTTGGTGACCGCATGAATCGCAGCACACCAGGCCTCCCTGTCCATCACCAACTCCCGGAGTTCACTCAGACTCATGTCCATCGAGTCGGTGATGCCATCCAGCCATCTCATCCTCTGTCATCCCCTTCTCCTCCTGCCCCCAGTCCCTCCCAGCATCAGAGTCTTTTCCAATGAGTCAACTCTTCACATGGTAATGAGGGATTCACTGTGAATCCTAAAGTGCAAACCAGCAAGATCAGCACATAATTAGCAATTGTTCAAGAGAAAGAAAAGGGAGGCCAGGGGACAGATGACAACCTGAAAATTGTTGTTCAGTTACTAAGTTGTGTCCAACTCTGTGACCTGACTGCAGCATGTCAGGCTTTTCTGTCCTCCACTATCTTCCAGAGTTTGCTCAAATTCATGTCCATTGATTTGGTGATGCTATCTAAACATCTTATTCTCTGTTTTTCCTTTTCCCTTCCACCTTCAGTTCTTCCATCGTCTGAGTCTTTTCCAATGAGTCAACTCTTTGCATCAGCTGGCCAAAGTATTGGAGCTTCAGCTTCAGCAACAGTCCTAATGAATATTCAGGGTTGATTTCCTTTAGGATTAACTGGCTTGATCTCCTTTCAGTCCAAGGGACTCTCAAGAGTCTTCTCCAGCACCATAGTTCAAAAGCATCAATTCTTCAGCACTCAGCTTTCTTTATGGTCCAACTCTCACATCCATACATGACCACTGGAAAAACTATACCTTTGACTAGACAAACTTTTGTCGGGAAAGTAATGTCTCTGCTTTTTAATATACTGTCTAGGTTTGTCATAGCTTTCCTTCCAAGAAGCAAGTGTCTTTGAATTTCATGACTGCAAGTCACCAACTGCATGTCTTCAAGAAAACTGNAAACTTTTGTCAGGAAAGTAATGTCTCTGCTTTTTAATATACTGTCTAGGTTTGTCATAGCTTTCCTTCCAAGAAGCAAGTGTCTTTGAATTTCATGACTGCAAGTCACCAACTGCATGTCTTCAAGAAAACTGGATATATCAAGGGAACATTTCATGGGCACAATAAAGGACAGAAACATTAAGGACCTAACAGAAGCAGAAGAGATTTAGAAAGGCGGCAAGAATACACTGAAGAAATACAGAAGAAAGATCTTAATGACCTGGATGACCACAATGGTGTGATCAGACCTCCTGGAGTGTTAAGTGAAGTGAGCCATAGGAAGCATTACTATGAACAAAGCTAGTGGAGGTGCTGGAATTCCAACTGGGGTATTTTAAATCCTAAAAGATGATGCTGTTAAAGTGCTCCAGTCAATATGTCAGCAAATTTGGAAAATTCAGCAGTGGCCACAGGACTGGAAAACGTCAGTTTTCATTCCAATCCCAAAGAAGGGCAATGCCAAAGAACGTTCAAACTGCGATACAATTGCACTCATTTCACTTTGTAGCCAAGATGCTCAAAATCCTTTAAGCTAGGCTTCAGCAATACATGAACCAATAACTTCCAAATGTACAAGCTGAGTGAAAAGGCAAAGGAACCAGAGATCAAATAGCCAACATTCATTGGATCATGGAGAAAGCAACGGAATTGTAGAAAAACATCTAATTCTACTTCATTGACTACATTAAAGCCTTTGACTGTGTGGATCACAATAAACTGTGGAAAATTTTTAAAATGATGGGAATATCAGAACACTTTACCTGTCTCCTGAGAAACCTGTATACAGGAATAGGAGACACCAAAATTGGCTGCCAGATACTCAGGAGGTGGTGGGATAGTGAGAGCAACAGCAGGAATGAGAGAGGTCTACCCCTTGCTTAGCATGTGAGGCAAAGGGCTTGCAATAAGCCGGGTTAATGGGCTTAGAGCATGCCCCTCCCACCTTCCACAGGGCCCTACACTCTGGTGAAATGGTCGGAGCTGAATCAAAGTTGACCAGGAAGGAACCAAAAGATGAAGTAAAGAGAAGGTCCAGATAAAAGTAAGGCAGACAAAACAGAGGAAGAAAAGCTCAGAAAAATATTTTTTACATTAAAAAATATACTTAACACTACAAGAAATGACAGGAGTTGCTAGAACAAAATATTCTGATAGGAAAACTAAATTCACATAAAAATGAGTAACAGAAAAATGTCAAGGTCAAATCCAAAAGGTCCCATGTGTTTTCAATAAAAGTCCTATTTGAGAATTTTTACATCTTGTGAGGATGAATTCAACTACCATTTTTTAAACTAGGAATAAAACTACCCGTATGACCCAATAGCCCCACTACTAGGCATAAACCATAATTGAAAAGACACACGTATCCCAATGTTCACTGTAGCACTATTTACAATAGGTAGGACATGGAAGCAACCTAGATATCCATCAACAGATGAACGGAAAAAGAAGCTGTGGTATAAATATACAGCGGAATGTTTCTTAGTCATAAAAAAGGAACACATTTGAGTCAGTTCTGATGAGGTAGATGAACCTAGAACCTATTGCACAGTGTGAAGTAAGAAAGAGAAAGATAAATATCATATATTAACACACATATATGGAATCTAGAAAGATGGTACTGATGAACCTGTCTTCAGGGAAGCAATGGAGATGTAGACATAGAGAACTGACTTGTGGACACAGTGAGAGAAAGTGAGGGAAGGACAAATGGAAAGAGTAACACTGAAACATATACATTGCCATACATAAAACAGCCAGCAGAAATTTGCTGTATGATGTAGGGAGCTCAAATCTGGTGCTCTGTGACAACCTAGAGGGGTGGGATGGGGTAGGAGGTGGGAGGAAGGTTCAAGAGGGAGGGGACATATGTCTACCTGTGGTTGATTCCTGTTGATGTATGGTAACACAATATTGTAAACCAATTATTGTCCAGTTAAAAAAATAAATATATCATTTTTGCTTCCTTAAAATGTCATGAGAGGAAATGAATTCAAAATCCAGATAAATTACTTTCAATTTTGACATAATAAAGAATGTAAAGAGAAAGGGGATGGAATACATTGTTAGAAAAAAAAATTTTAATCCATTGCAATTTCACTAGTCAACTTTTAATTTGTGACTATTAAAATTATTTTAATAATTCTAAATTTTAAAATTATTTTTCAGATTTATTATTGATTGTTCATTCTTTCTGTCATGGCAATGTTTGGCTTTGACCTTGATTTCAGCCAAATATAGACACATATATAAAATATTCCATCAGAAGAGAGATATTCTGCCATTCACCACAAGAAGGATGGACTTAAGAGCACTACGTTAAGTGAAATAACACAGAGAGAGAAAGACAAGTATTGTATGGTATCATTCATATTGTAATCTACAAAAGCAGAATTTGTAGAAAGAGAATAGAGTGGTGGTTACCAGGAGCTAGGGGGTTGGGTGAACTGGGGAGATGTTGTTAAAGACTTGCAACTAGAAGATGAGTAAGTTCTGGACAGCTTAATGCACAGCATAATGACTGCAGTCACCTGTACAGTTTACATATTTCATTGCTAAGAGACTCCATCTTAAATATTCCCATGACAAAAAAATTAAATGATAATTGTATGTCATGATAAGGACAGTAGCTTGGGCAATGATGCTAAACATACTGTAATATTTAAATAAATCAGATCAACACATTGCATGTGTTGGACATTGTATCTCAATAAAAAATTACATGATGTGGGTCATCAGTTTGCATTGGAGCCAGTGGGAGGTCTTTCTGCTGGTTTTGTCTGGGTCACACACATAGCTGCACTCATCTGCACATGAGTTCTGCAGGTGAGCTCTCTTACACAGCTGATGGTTGGTTTTGGCTGTTGGTTGAGGCTTTCTCTCATGTGTTCTGTCATTGTTGGGAAGTCTAGATTGGGTTTCTTCATGCAGCGGCAGCATTAAAGGGGACTAGTGCAGAAGCTGCAAGGCTGCTGGAGGCAGAGCAGTTCAGAAGCCACAACCTAACACTTGCACTGCATTCTGTTGGTGAAAGGAAATCATCTGGTCATCCCAGATTGAAGGGGAAGGGTGGGGAAATTAATTCCACTTTCTGGCAGGAGAAGAGGCTGAGTCACATTATAAAGGGCCTGGGGAGGGAGGGAGGAATTATTGTGTCCCCCTTTGTAAATAGTCTTCCCTAAATCCACGTCCTCTTCCGGGATAGATGAGTAAAGGGGCACAGAGGCCAGCAATGCCACGGGACTGGGGCCTCTGAAAATGGGAGGAAACAGCCAGAATGAGGTAGAAATGTCTATCCTTCCCACTCAGGCCACAGACTTTCATATTTTAAAATAAAGGATTTCTACCAATCCTTGAATAGCAATTACAGACAGTTTCAGAAAGTAACATTAGTTTTAATGACATTATTCTCTGCTTATAATTCTCTCTCTCTCTTTTTTTTTTTTTGGCCTCACTGCATGAGATATGGGACCTTAGTCCCCTGACCGGGGATTGAACCTGTACCCCCTGCATTGGAAACATGGAGTCCTAACCACTGGGCTGCCAAGAGAGACCCTTTGCTTATAACTGTCTCTTTTAATCTTTTGATGTAGCTTATATGTGGAATCTAAAGAAATGATACAAATGGACTAACATACAAAACAGAAATAGATCCACAGACATAGAAAACAAACTTTCCGTTTCCAAACGGGGAAGGTAGGGGGAAGGATACCTTAGGAATTTGGGATTAACATACACACACTACTACATATAAAATATGTGAACAACAAGGACATGTAGAGCACAGGGGACTACACTTAGTATTTTGTAATAATCTATAAGGGAAAAGAATCTGAACAATAATTATATATATATATATATAACTGATTCATCCTGCTGTACATCTGAAATGAACACAACATTGTAAATCAACTACACTGCATTTTAAAAAAAGATTACTATGACAAATTAAAAAAAAAAACCCTCAAGCAGTAAATGCATTGAATAATTGATCCTAGATTTTTAGATTACACACATATTTTTGTTAAGCCCTGGCATTAGCAAAGAAAGTTTAATTAAAGTTTAAACATACTTTACTCTTTTTGTAAAAAAGAATATGCTAGAAAGTGAAGTGAGATCGCCACACTACAAAGTTTGTTGTTAAATATTGATATAATTCAGGAAAGTTTCAAACTGAAGTTTTCTCTTCAAGGCTTTACAAATGAGAGAGATTCTTCCATATTTAGACGGTTTAAATGATGGCACCATATATACCAAAGGAGGGGGGAGATGATTATTTTTAACCATAATTCAATTTGCCTATGCAGCCACAGGGCCAACCAACTTCTAATTATGAGAACATCTGCCAATCTATCACAGCCCCATGGATTTGGGTGCTGATGAGTAAAAGGAAAACAAAGCCTGCGTCAGTGGCTCATGAGACGAGGTCAGGGCAAGTGGAGGCAGTGTCAGTGAGGGCGAGGCTGCGAGTGCGCATTAGAGAATCCAGTGCCTCTACAGCTCCCAGGAAGCTTGCTCAACAACTGCTCCAAATTCCTCCCTTTGGGACAGTCTAACATTCATGGAGCAAAACTGGAGCAGGAGTGGAAACAAGTCTGTCCTAAATGGCTGGGCCCTGGTTTCACGGACATCTTGGTGTTGCGACGTGGCTGTGGTGATGTCTGGTCAGAATGGGGAAAGAGGCTAGTGCCGTCTCCCTCTGTATGTTTTCACCTTTTCAATCTGAATCAGACCAAACTGTAAGGTGGAAAAACAGAGCCCAGGACGGGAAATGGAAAAGCCGGCCGCTTCACACCTTTTCTGTCTCCCCTCTGCTGGGGCTTTCCTGGTGCTGAGCTCTAGCTAGCAGGGAACCGAGGGAAGGAGAGGTGCCCACAGGGAGCTGCTGGTGTCTGGGGGACTGTGTATATGCAGGAATGTCCCAGAAAGGCTCACCCCACCTACACTTTCTCTTCCTTTCCACTTATGGTAACAATCGGCAATGAATCTCTCTCTGTCTTTCACCCCCTTTCTCCCTTGCTTCCCTCTCTATGACTGAATTTAATGGGCATCTACACAGCTCAGGGACATTGACAAAAGGCATTTTAATTATGAAGGTTGTAAGATGTGTGACTTAGAATATTTTCTTAAGGGTGTGATAAATTCTGAATTTTGCTTGTCTTTTATTCTGGGTATGCACATGTTCACGTGCATGCTTAGCTGCTCAGTTTTGTCCCAATCTTTGTGACCCCGTGGACTGTAGCTTTCCAGGCTCCTTAGTCCATGGGATTTTCCAGGCAAGAATACAGGAGTGGGTTGCCCTTTCCTCCTCCAGGGGATCTTCCCGACCAAGAGATTGAACCTGTGTCTCCTGTGTTTCCTGCATTGGCAGGTAGATTCTGTACCACTGAGCCACCTGGGAAGCCCACATATACACACACTAACACTAAAAAATTATTTTTATGAGTCTCAAAGAATGATATCAAGATTGAGTCTTCAACTCCCAATCCAGGGAGCCCAGTTTCCATCCCTGGTTAGGGAACTAGATCCTGCATGCCACAACTAAAAAATGTTACACGCTGTGACAAAGATTGGAGATCCCATGTGCTGCAACCAAGACCTGGCACAGCCAAATAAATAAATATTAAAAAAAGGATTAAGTCTTCAGAAAAATCAGTATTTTTGATATAGGATCATTTGTATTTTTTATCTTTACTAAAGACATATCTGATACTTAGTTTACCTTGTAAAAAGCTGTTGCACAGTGGAAAAACATTTGCATTTTGTTTATGATATGATCTTCGGTCAATGGGAGATTATAATGACTGTTTTTGACATATTAAACTGTTTTTTTCTGTGCTGAAATTTATGTAGCCAGTGCTCTATCTAAACAGTACTAGAGAGAAAGTCGGCTGCAGCATCAGGAACTGGGGGAAAGCTGAGGCTTCATTTGTTGTACAGGAGATGCCCAACTAACAAGATCACCCTTCTACATGGAGATACTCAGAGGAGCTGACAATTGGCCAGGTTGGCATATAATGGAGCAGGAAGATGACAAAGTAGTGGTCTTAGGGCTTTGTGTTCACTTTGTAGATATTTTAGGAATATTGGAAATTGTTTCTAATAATATTTTCAAAATGTACAGTATAAATTCACAAAAATCCCGTCTACCTGCTTTAGGTAAACTATACTATACTCTTGAGTCTCTGGCATGGATATCTCTAATCTCAGCCCACTCTGTAGCCAGCAGAGGTACTCATTGTGACCATTTAAAAATAATAATAGTGCTAATGTATATCTCATTCCTCTCGGATAGATTCTATTCCCACCACTGGTAAGTGCTTAAACAAGCCAGGACTTGAACCCACTAGTCTTCTTCAGATCCAAGATATCATATTGCGTTTGTACCTTGATATCAAGTCAAGTTGTGGAGAGAATTCTATTAAACTCATAACTCAAGCTGATAGTTTTTTTAGTGCAAGTGTATTGAAATAGTTCCTGTTTGAGGGGTAGATTAAAATGCTTATTAAATGCAACAAATTGTACTGTAATTCTGCTGAATATGTCATTTCCTTGCTTCAAAATCTCCAGTGATTCCCTATTGACCCATACCTAAGTAATCCACTGAAGAAATCAATTAAAATGAGGAAAGTACTATAAACACACCCTAATGTTTTACATTGAACATGAAACATGGGCAGCCACATGGGATATGGATTCAGGATTTCGCCTTGAGCAGGGTTCCTCTGGTGGAGTTCATAGGGGCCTCCTTACTTACATCATGGTCAGCTGCATCTGTAGTATGCTCTTTAAAGTAGGACAAGATCTGAAAGACATCTCTGAGGCAACCTGAGCCTAGAATCCTTCTTGGGTTTTATATATTTTCTCCAGTTTTCAAAATAACTTTCTCCCTCATAGCTAGTTGAACATGAATTTTTTAAGGTCTTCACTTTAATCAATTCTTTCCAAAGCAGTCTATTTATAGACTGTCATAGAAATTATCCCCTCCCCTCCACCATTCCCTCTCACACTCATATTTCATCAGGTTACATAGCATTTAATTAAATTACGGTATTCTGCAAAGAGTTGGACATGACTGAGCACACACACGCACGCATTCTAGTTACATATGTAAGAAGTCACCAACAGCCTATGGGCAAAGGCAACTAATTCTTGATCAGCCCTGAACTCAGATGGTGGGAGCAGAAGTGCCAGGAGGTATGGAGAGGGGCAACTATCTCCCAAGTTCAGGCACAGGAGGCATCAGTGAACAAGTTTTACAGATCGAATAAGAAACATTGATTATCTACAGAGCTAATTGACTGGACATCCACCACAAGAGCTTCTGATTTTCAGATTTCTCAGCCTGACATTCATGAGCATTCACAGTCCTCAGACTTGCCTTCTCTGCCTCCACCCCCATTCCCGTCCTATTCCCCTGCATATGTCATGTGGACCATGGATGAAGACTGTATTTACTTTCTCCAACCAGAAGTATAAGGCACTTGGCCCAAACTCTCCTGGAATGTCCCTCTCACCAGCACGTGCTCCTTTTGAAAACCTACACATCCTTCAGATCTCTCCAGAGAGAAGAACCAGTCAGCATACCCCAGTATATACAACATAAATCCACATACATACCACGGACTTTCCCAGAGGATCCCCAAACAACTTGAAAAAATTCAAAATAAATACAAAACAGAACAAATGAAAGAAAAAAAAGTTACAGGGGAAGACACAAGTTCAAGTATTTGGGTTGATCTCTCATCTCAGCAGAGTTCTTAATTTGTTCATGGGTTTTTCTTAATTTAAAAGGCAAAAGAGCTATATCATTATTTTTTACTTGATAAAAGAAAGTAAACTTGTTTACCTTTAAAGAATTCATCCCTGATACAATAATCAAACCATGTGTAACTACACATTAACACAGAAGAGAAGCCTTCAGAGGGCTTGATTGGTTTGCCAAGAATAACTTCATGGACCTTTGTTAGAAATCCCTAGAAGTCTTTTCATNAACTTGTTTACCTTTAAAGAATTCATCCCTGATACAATAATCAAACCATGTGTAACTACACATTAACACAGAAGAGAAGCCTTCAGAGGGCTTGATTGGTTTGCCAAGAATAACTTCATGGACCTTTGTTAGAAATCCCTAGAAGTCTTTTCATATTCTATCTAGGGTCTTAGACCTCACCTACCATTCTCTGAGAACTTTTTTTTTTTTTTTGGCTTACAAATAACAGAAATTTATTTCTCATAGCTCTGGAGGCTGGGAAGTCCAAGATCAAGGTGCTAGGAGATTCAGTGTCTGGTGAGAACCTGCTTCCTGGTCTCTGAGAACTTTCTGATGGGTTATCTCATACCAGCACTGTTGGGTACTTCAGAGACTTGGAGCAGCATTGAAACTGAATTCTGATCACGAGGGACTGATTCTGCTGAGCCTCTTGACTGCTGATTGATCTTGCTGACTTACTTATTAACCTTCCTGCATTTTGTTTTCTCGTCTATAAAATGATATTCAATAACTGGGAAAATATAACTGAAAAGTACCGATCACATTTCCTGACACATATCAGGTGACGATAAAAGGTAGTGTTATTATATTATTACCAGTTTTTCTTAAAAACCAACCAACAAACAGAAAAAAACAACAACAAATACTTTTCCTCCTCCCTGGCTTCTTTTTCTCCAATCTAAAAATGCACAGGTCTTCTCAGTCCTGGGGAAACCTTGGTTTGATGGTGATATGCCATTCAATCTACCGTTTTATTTCCTACTTGCTTTATAACACGGTTTCCTTACTGTTTGCCATTTCATTAACACTTCAAAATTGGGCTCTCCAGCAACTTCATCTTCACTCTGCTGAAACTTGAAGATCCCCAGTGACTCAGTGTCACTCTTTGCAGCACTCAGCAATTTTAAGAGACGTTGAGATTTCCCCTTCCCTGTCACTCTACTTTCCTCCTCCTACTCCTCGCTTTCTTCATTCAATTTCTCCTACCTCAACTCTGTCCTAGTGGTGGTTATCACCCAAGGAGTTGTCCTCAGACCTCTGCTTCACATAATCTCCACTATCACTGACTAATCTTATCAACAAACATCTTTATATAGATGCCTCCCCAATTTTTCTTTCTAGACCAGATTGTTCCCCAGATTTCAGCTGTAAAACTGTTTAATTTCCATTTAAATGTCTATTAGGCATCTCAGACTCAGTGCACTGAATGAAGCATACCAACTTCCCCAAATACAGTCTCTTCAAACCTCTAAATTATCTTTGATTCCCTCTTATCTCCCCATATCAAGTCAGACATGAAGAAATGTCAATTCTTTCTTTCTCATTTCATCTAATCTCTGATCTCAAAGTATCAATTCGTTTTTACTCCCTCTACCACTGCTAATATCAACTATCGTTTGATCTTCTTTCTTTTTGGCTGTGCCACACAGCTTGGGGGATTTTTGTTCCCTGACCAGGGACCGAACCCGTGCCCTCCTGCAGTGGAAGTGTGGAGTCTTAACCACTGGACTGCCAGGGAACTCCCTCCATTACAGTCTTGGATTATTATCATCTTCTCAACTCTAGTTTTGTTTGATCTTAATCTAGTCTGCATTCTGCTGCCAAGTTATTATTCTTTAAAAAACTGGTCTCACTGAATATCATAACTGCCCTCCTCAAAAACATTCATGGCTCCTTAAATTTTGTAGAATAGACAACTTACCTTGTTATTCCAGAGTTAGAATTTCCAAAATTGAATTTAATTTGCCAGTTTAGACTTGTCTACAGCTAAATCTTGACATTAATATTTATTAAAATAAAATATCCTACTCATAATTCCTAAAAGCCAATGATGTTTTTAGATTCCAGCTTCTACTCTCTGTCTTTCTCTGCCTTCTTCACTTAAAAGAAAAAAAAAGACAAATAAATTTCATGATTTCTTTCTGCTATATCAACAGAAAGCCTCAATATTGATCCATTTGTTTGCCAAGATTCTATGTCTAATTCCAGGAATAGCACATGTGACACAAACTTGAACAATCAATGTGCCAGCTCCTCCTTGGCCATAAGAATTGTTTTGGAGATGGATATATGACCCATGTATGTTCAAGTAGTAACAGAATGAATCCTAGGACTTGTGAGGATACCCCTGAGAAGAGATCCAAGATAGGACTGAGTAGGCTGCAATAAAAATTGTCAAATCTCAGTGGCTTAACCCAATATGTTTCTTTTCTTGTTCAAGTCACAGTCTGATATGGGGTTGGAGGTTCCCCTTCAGGGCTCTCCTCCAAGCAGTGATTCAGTGATTTAGCACCTTGTAGCATCCTGTACACTGTCATTTTAAGCAAGTGATGGCAAATGAAAAGAGGCAGAGAACATGGTTAGTCTTAGACATTGAGTGGCCAATTTTTTTTTTTTTTCCACTCGGCAAAAGCCCAGTGACTAGACAAAGCTAGTCAAAGCTATGGTTTTTCCAGTAGTCAGGTATGGATATGAGATTTGGACCATAAAGAAAGCTGAGCCCCAAAGAACTGATGCTTTTAAACTGCGGTGTTGGAGAAGACTCTTGAGAGTCCCTTGGACTGCAAGGAGGTCCAACCAGTCAATCCTAAAGGAAATCAGTCCTAAATATTTATTGGAAGGACTGATGTTGAAGCTGAAGCGCCAATCCTTTGGCCACCTGATGCGAAGAATTGACTCATTAGAAAAGACTCTGATGCTGAGACAGATTGAAGGCAGGGGGAGAAAGGGACGACAGAGGATGAGCTGATTAGATGGCATCACCAACTCTATGCACATGAGTTGGAGCAAGTTCTGGGAGTTGGTGAAGGACAGGGAAGTCTGGCATGCTGCAGTCCATGAGGTCTCAAAGAATCAGACACAACTGAGTGACTGAACTGAATTGGGCAAAAGCCCAATCATGTGGCTTCAACCAAACTTTAAGAGAGGTGGGAAATACAGCCCTATATGCCTGGGAAGGGGCTTCCCTGGTGTCTCAGGTGCTAAAGAATCTGCCTGCAACTGGGTCAGGAAGATTCCCTGGAGAGAGGAATGGCTATCCACTCCAGTGTTCTTGCCTGGAGAATTTCATGAAACAGAGGAGTCTGGTGGGATATAGTATATGGGGTCACAAAGAATCAGACAAGACTGAAGTGACTAACACTTTCACTTTCACTTTTCATGTCTGGGAAGAGGAAAATGAAACAAGATTTGCTAAACACTTGGGATTCTTTCTGGCTTATGAGGGAAGGTATAGGAAAGTAAGACTGTTGAATTTAAAGATGCACAAAGTATCAGGATTATTCTTTTACTTCCACAAAATGTTAATATAAGATTTTTCAGAGTGTATGATACATTCAAAAAGAGTCACAGATGTGCCTGTGCCCAGCCAGAGGATCCACTGTTTTAACACCTAGGGATGTAAAATGCTCTGAGATGGAAGGCTAGTTCATTTCCATATTATTTCTTTCATGTATACACAGCAATTTGCCTTACTGTGAACTGCCTGGAAAAGGGGGAGGTCAAAGATGGAAGTACTGAGGAGAAAGAGGGGAATGAAGAAGAGCAGGGAGAGAAAGGGGAGGTAATCTAGGGAGAAAAGGGGAAGAGAAAGAGAGAGAAGAAGGAGACAGTAGTGGTAAGACTGATGGCATTTGTGCTTGGAGTTTCTAGTCATCAATTATCAGAGAGCATTTTCTTAAATCTGCACTTTCACAGAACAGACTAGGCTTTACACATGTGGGGAAGTGTGGCTGGTCCTGCTTATATATGAAACAGTAGAAAATATAGATATTGGTCTTTGCCTCTAGTTCCTGACACAGATCTCATAAAACTATTTCCTAGGTGATAACAGTACTAGGAACATCTTTTCTTCTAATATTTGGTCTTTGATCCCTGGTCCTGACACAGGGCTCCTAAATCTCTTGGAATTTTCTGGATGATGGGAATATTTTTTGTTCTCATGGAGTGACTCCTGATATGCCCCTGGGTGGGGGCTGGTGACCAGAAAGACCAATCCATGATTAGAAGCTTGGAATTTTCAGCCCTCCCTCATTCTTCTGAAAGAGGGGCTGAAAATGGAATTAATGATATATCATGCCTGCATGAGGAAAATACAGGATTTGGAGAGCTTCCACATACAGGGTAAGTAGTACACACCAATTCCTCCACAGGCACAGAAGCTCCTGCGTTCAGGACATATCCAGAGCTCACCCCATATACCTTGTTACCTGTATCCTTTATGATGCTCTTTAATTACTGGGAAACAGTAATGTGAGCTGTTCCAGAATGATCATATCCAAAGAAGGTCCCAGGAACCTGTGATAGGTAGCCAAGTCAGACAGAAGTTGTGGGTAATCTGGGGACCTATAACTCGTGATTTGCATCTGAAGTAGGGATGAGGGACAGCCTTGTGGGACTGAGTCCTTCACCTTTGGGGCCTGGAACTTGGGTTGGTGTTAGAGTTGAACTGAATTATAGGACATCCAGCTGGTATCTCAGAGAACGGCTCGGTGGTAGAAAAATCCCCACACATTTGGTGACCAGAAGTGTCAGAAGTGAAGTGTTCTGTGTGGGTAGTAAAGGAGAGACACACAGGAAGAGTGTTTTTCCCCTTTACATGGTAGTAATAGACCCCTAACTGCGTGAAATGATTCGAATGCCTCCTAGACACATCCTTGATAGAAACACAATCTCCCTCCCTGACTTCTTTCATGGCATCCTGGTCTCCATGTTTACAATTTCCTGCCAGGGGGTCATTTTCTTTGGTTTAGGCTCCTGGGAAAAGTAATGTGCATCTGGGATAATATATATATATATATATATATTTTTTTTTTTTTTTAATTTCCCTTTTGCATTCCTTTGTACAGACTGATACCCCAGTCTTTTTTTCAGAGGCATCTATTTGCCTAAGAGAGATTTAGAATGGTCCAGAAAGAATGTAAATAGAAAAGTTTATAATATCTAGTATGGGATTTAGGTCGAAGACAACAGTTACAGAAGTTAGGCTTTATTAAGAGACAGGACTTTCTAAGTTCATTTAGTGCTCAGATAAAAGAGTTTCTCCTCTAGGCCCAGTACTATCTAGGTCATGAGACATAGAGAAGGATATTTATTTATATGTAAAACAACAAAGTGTCTTCTGTGTCCTGGGCATCATTCAAAGTGTTAAGAATTCAGCAAATACACAAAAGAGGCAGTCCTTATTCAAGAATGTCCATAAAGTGCTGTGCTGGTAAGTGTTTAATAGTGAGCTCTCTGGAGAAAGGGCTCTGTTTAGGGGTATTTGCTAATTTATGCTGCAAATGCTCTCACCTTGTCTGACTTCAAGTTACTCACATGATATCACTAAATGCAGAGTTGAGAAGGGATGTACTACATAGCTGTTAACTCTCCTGAACTGGTACAAACTGGCTACAGTACACTGATGGCTACATATGAAAGAAGACTCTGTGTGTGTAAGAGAGAGTGAGAGGATAAAGTGTAGAGGGCAAGGTGAGGTAGATAGGAGTTATTGATAATGTTTTAGTTCCTGTCTTGGGTGATGCTTTTTACCATAATCAGGATATTTTAATAAACAATGAGCTAAAAACAAAAGAGGAACATGCAGGAAACCAATGATGATAATGCATTATGAATGTAAAATTCTGATTAATTCAAGTCTATGCACCCAAGGACAATAAAACAAAATTAAGATACGACACAGAGAAAATGTCAAAAANTTAATAAACAATGAGCTAAAAACAAAAGAGGAACATGCAGGAAACCAATGATGATAATGCATTATGAATGTAAAATTCTGATTAATTCAAGTCTATGCACCCAAGGACAATAAAACAAAATTAAGATACGACACAGAGAAAATGTCAAAAAGATCAAAACATCTCTTTTCAGCTGGAGAAATGGTGGGAAAGAGAAGACCCAGAAGCTGTGGGCAGAGATGGACTTGGGGCAAATAGGCAGGTCTTTGCCCCGTCTTTAAAAGCCTGTCCTGGTGGATTTTCTAGAAACATTCAAGCAGATGTGAGATAGCTCATGAATATCAGGGCACTTGATTCACCTTCTCAGATGAATGGGAGCAAGCACCCCTCACCATTGGGAACCAGTGGCTCAGGAAGGGTGTGGGAAGACTGGAGATAGGCGGGCCTTCGCAAGGTTCACCGTGCCCACAGGAAATCAGAATTCAGAGGCCTGGATGTTGCCTAAGTACCCTGAGGACAAACCACAGAGGCTGAAAAATGCTGGTAGACTGGCTAAGCCCAGGGCCAGGGTGAGGAGGCTGTCCTGAGCCAGGATTTCCACTCAAACGGACAGGGGCTGGACTCAAGCACTTCAGCAGGCAGGCCAGCACTTCACTTCTCAAAACCAGATGGGCTAGTTGCACCTCTGTGGCCACCAGCATAGGAAGCACAAAACCCAACTATTTATTTCTAGAGGCCAGTGAGGATATAGAGAGCAGTGCTGGGAACTATTGAAGGCAATGGCACCCCACTCCAGTACTCTTGCTTGGAAAATCCCATGGACGGAGGAGCCTGGTAGGCTGCAGTCCATGGGGTAGCGAAGAGTTGGATACGACTGAGTGACTTCACTTTCACTTTTCACTTTCACGCATCGGAGAAGGAAACGGCAACCCACTCCAGTGTTCTTGCCTGGAGAATTCCAGGGAGGGGGGAGCCTGGTGGGCTGCCGTCTATGGGGTCGCACAGAGTNAAGAGTTGGATACGACTGAGTGACTTCACTTTCACTTTTCACTTTCACGCATCGGAGAAGGAAACGGCAACCCACTCCAGTGTTCTTGCCTGGAGAATTCCAGGGAGGGGGGAGCCTGGTGGGCTGCCGTCTATGGGGTCGCACAGAGTTGGACACGACTGAATTGACTTAGCAGCAGCAGCTGGGAACTATGTGTCCTAATCCCCCTAGTCTAGGATATGTAAGGATATGTAAACCACACCTTGTCTCTTCCTGCAGAGGAGCAGCCAGAGGGAAAGGAAATGCAGAACTTGAGCACTCACAGAGATGGAGCCCTCGCCTAAAGGAATTGTTCTTACACAGGTGCATCTCCCAATCCCCTGCAGGTGCGGAACTGCTCTTCACCTGGGACTTCTAATCATCCAGCTTTAGGCACTAGCTCACTCTGACGTAACATGTCAACACCAGCCTAGCTTCCCTGGTAAGCAGATCTCACCCAACATGGGGCTGCTAGGTCTCAATACTCACAGTCAAGTAGGAAACCAGGACTGACTTGTGCTGCTGACTCATTAAAAATATATATATTTTCTTATTGGTTGCAGGAAGACCAGGGGCTTCTTGAGGTGAGAAGCTACATTTTACCCATCTTTGTATTCCTAACATCTAGTACTGAGGCCAGTCCAGAGCAGAGGCTCAGAAATGGCTTGCAGAATCAAACTGAACAACTTTCTCTCAAGCTCTTCATCCTAGTCTATTGTCTTTTCCATCATCAGATGACCTCCCTTCTAACTTCAGCAAGGAAATCAATGATGGTGACACCGAGTAAGACCCTTTGGGACCCCTTGGCTATATGAGCCCCACCACCACAGTGTTCCATGTCTCTTGAAGCAACAGGCTTTGCTTTACACCTCCCCTGAGTCTCAAATGATCAGGAGTTAATGATCAGGAAAATGTGAATATGTAGAAACAAAATATAGTTGTTGAGTCTGGAAATTAGCAACAGTTCAGACAATAGACGAGCCACATAGCAGAGCCACAAGACCTTTAGTTCCTCCCTGAAGGACACAGATAACAATGCTTGACACATATTCCTAAGTTGTTTTTACAGAAACCAGACTCCCACCAGATGGAAACTGCTGACCACAACCACAAAGACCCCAGACCGACTGGGATTAGAAGACTGATGATGGTGACTCCTGAAACATCATCCTGTTACCTCACCACCAAACAAGCAGAAGAATGTTCATGAGCTCATCAGGTATCCTGCAACCCACACCCCTATTGTTGCCTTTAAAAACCCTTCCTTGAAGGCTGCAGGGGAGTTCTGATCTTTTGAGCACTAGCTGCCTGTTTTCTTTGTTTGGTGCCTGCAGTAAACACTGTATTTCCTTCACCACAACCCAGTGGCAGTAGATTGGCTTTGCTATGTATTGAACCAGTGGACCCGAGTTCAGTTAGGCAACAATGGGAGAAGATATATACACCTCCAACCACCTCCTCTCACCCTCTAGGAGTGTGGTTTTCCCAAAGCTCTTTGGCCCTCTGTTCACTTCTCACCAGCCCCCTTCCATCCAGTCTTTTTGCCTACTTATCACAATACAATTGTAACAAGCCTCATCTCAGTGGGGTTTCTAAGACCTTCCAAAATGTGATTTTATGCTCTCCTTATCCAATCTCATTTCTTGCTGCTGCCCAGTCTGGTCAGGTCATTTCCCCACAAACTCTCAATAGACCCATACACCTGCAGCTTGGGATAACTTTTTCCTTTTCCAGTTTCAGTTTTTACACTCTATTCTTGACAGCACCAGCACAATGCAAATCCTGATGGAGAAGGATTTAGATGAACTTTTTACATTACAGCCAGTATTTTTTAAAAAATTTCACTACACCCTCCCAGTCCTAATTTTTTCAGCTTTAAGGAGAGTGAACCAAAAAAAAAAAAAAAAGAAAGAAAGATCAAGAGAATTCCAATCCCCTCTTTATTTCATGTCTTTCAAATCCTTCTCTCAACTCTTCTTCACCCATCAAAGATAAATGGACACGTGTGTGTGTGCGCATGTGCACATGCACGTGTGCGCACACACACACACACACACACACACACACAGAAGCAACTTCTTCAGGTAGAAGCCCCCAGGGAGGGTAAGATTACTCAGAATTGTGAGAATCAGGACCCGCAGCTTCTGCTTTCCCTAGATCTGACCCAACTGCTGTTGGGCTATTCTTACATTTATAAGACAGAATGGGGAACAGAGTTGTTAGAAATTAGACGAAAGCAATTGGAGAACTGGAATTCTTAGGAAACCATGGAAGAGTGATTCTAGTAACCCCATAGGTTAGTACTACTAAGGGACTAGTGGGGAAGGAGCTGTCGGATCTTTAGATTTTGGAGGAAAGACTTTTACCAGTTTTGTTAGTATTGCTATTTGTGACACTTTAGTTGGGGTTGAGGCAATCATTTCCCTTCCAAATTTCCATAAATGTAGGGAACCAGGTTTCAGTTTGTAAAAAACAGAAATTTCTGGCTAAGCCAGAGAGAGAAGAGTTGTATTTGACACAGCTTATTAAGGGACCAGTTTTCAACTTTATCAGAATAAGCAGACCAATCACTAGTCTACTTATTCTGATAGAGTTGAAAACAGGTCAAGGCTAGTGACCTCTCTGCAGGCATGCTGATCTCTATAATCAGATGTGGTTGTTAATTTTGGGTGTCCACTTTGCTAGGCCATAGTATGTAGAGATTTGGTCAAACGTTATTCTAGATATTTCTGTGAAAGTATTATTTTAAATGACATTAACCTTTAAATCAGCAGACTCTGAGTAAAAGCAGGTTATCCTCCATAATGTAGGTGGGTCTCAGGCAAGCAGGTGAAGACATAAATAGAAGAAAATTGACTTTCCGTGAAGAAAAGGGAATTCTGTGAGGCCTATTGACTGCAGACTTAAGGCACAATACTTCCTTTTCCCCATATCTCTAGCCTGCCAGTCCACCCTGCAGCTTTTGAACTTGCTAGCCTCTACAATCATGTGTGTGTGAACCAATTCCTTAAAATAAATCTCTCATAGATAGATGGATCAATCAATCTCCTATGGGCTCAGTTTCTCTGGAGAATTCTAACAATATACTCTCTTATATAAGCTTAGAAACTTCCCTGAAGAGTGAGTTCATAACATCTCAACACTGACTCTTCTCTTATTCTACCTTTACAGGCAGATCATTCTAATATCTTTATCTCCCTCAGAGAAAAATTATAGGCATTATCTGTAGGCAAAGAGGAAAAAAGAATAAATAAAGCCAAATATAAAATTCATTTTGATAGGTACTAATTTTTGATTGGATATTACGTTTTGTGATAGATATTAAATATGCGATTTCTTTGCATAAGATGACTTTAATACTCAAAGAAATAAAAAAAAGTAAAAGAAGGAGTAGGTGGAAGAGGAAAAAGGGGAAGAGAAGGAGGAGTAGAAGGATACTGAGAAGGAGAAGAAGAAATAGAAATGAAATTATTAAAATGAGCAGTGGGTTAAAAAAAAATCTAAAACAAAAAACAGCATCCGTTCAGGATGAATCAATAGACTGGCCAAACCCTTTTCTAGTAAAATGATATTTAGTTGTAAGAAAAGCAACCACAACTTTTTTTTCCTTCTCTCTCTTTATTACATTTATTTGTGATTCGTACATTGTCTATTTCAAGGTCTCATTTAAACTTTCAATGGTGAATCATTCCCATCACATACTTTCTTAGTAACGGTAGTGAATCACTCTTTTAAAATGTTTTAAGTACTTAATGTTCCTTAGGATTCAACAATTAAATTTGTTATATGCTACTATGACACTATCAGCATAAGATCATCATTTTCCATAGAATTGAATAAGCATTTAAATGAGGTATGAATGCATATTGTCTTATTTCTGACATTCTTGAAAATATATTGTTGACAAGATCAGGAAACAATCTAGTATGGCAGAAAAAGGCCTAAACTTGAAGTCAAAAGACCTAGAGCCTAGTGCCAGGGTCATCTTAGCAAAGCTATTTGATATTTCTGAATCATGGTCACGGCCTTGTTTTTAATACTCGAATTTTACTATGAACATTATATGAGAGATTATTTCATGTGACAGTGCTTAGTTCAGGGAGGGATTCATTCATACAGTGCAATTTAGGGATATGTGGACGTGATAATGTTTTACACAGTGAAAATGCATAATGAAAGCAGTGAGAGACTCAAGAGGACATTTAAGGGTCTTTCCCAGGAGCTCTGGACTAAGAACAAGTGACTAAGCTGAAGAACTCAGTGAGCCCTCTTGGCTAACAAGAAGGGCTCCAATCGGACCATCCTGGTTTCCCTGAACCCTAGGCTCAGGGAGAGATGTGGGAAGTATGGCCTTGCAACGTGGCTGACCAGAATGAGAAGTCACCACTGGACAAGGCCAAGTGGCCTGCGGGGGTCCATATTCTCTAGAATGGCAGGTGGCAAAGTCACTGCTTTAGGTGAGGGGGCTTCTGATCTGTAGAACCAAAATGTTCAGAAAGCTCCCTTCCAGATATTTCAGAAACGTTGCCTAGTAAGGGGTAATCCTTGATATCAAGAAACTCATGTGTAGATAAAAATATACACTTTTCTGAATTGGTGGAAGGATAATGTACTTAAAGGACTTAGCACAGTGTTTAGTATGCAACAGGTCTTCACTAAATGACAGCTGCTCCCGTTATTATCATCACCAGATGGGAAAAGAAGGTAAAGGAAATTAAAGCCCTTGGCAAGGGAATGCCCTCTGTAGATTATTTCTGAATTATTCTAGAAAGGATTAAAAAACACTTAGTTTTCTCTGAATGAGCAGAATTAACCATAAACCTGATAAAGCACAGAAGATTCACCTGAATCATCTGAATAATAACTGGGGGTAGAGTGGGGAAGGCTTTCAGAGCTGCCAAGGGGTAGGAACTAATGACTCCCCACATCAGCCCATGTTCCCCTAGAGGGAGACCCCAGGGAGGGCATGTGTGCTCATAAAAATGAGTAGATCACGATGTTAAAGCATTTAATCTGCATATACTTATTTTCTAATTTGTCTTAAGTAGAAATACCAGGAACTGGAGAAGACTCTTGAGAGTCTCTTGGACTACAAGGAGATCAAACCAATCAGTCCTAAAGAAAATCAACCCTGAATATTCATTGGAAGGGCTGATGCTGAAGCTGAACCTCCAATACATTGGCCACCTGATATGAAGAGCTGACTCACTGAAAAAGACCCTGATGCAGGGAGAGACAGATGGCAGGAGGAGAAGGATGAGATGGTTGGATGGTATCACCAACTCAATGGACATGAATTTGAGCAAATTCCAGGAGACAGTGAAGGACAGGGAAGCCTGGTATGCTGCAGTTCATGGGGTCACAAAGAGTTGGACATGATTTAGCAGCTGAACAACCACCAATGAATAAAGTCCCCTCAAATCTGATCTGTATTTAGCACTTTAACATTTTTACTTACTTTAATACTCATAATAATCTTAAAGGTCTGTATCCTTACTCCTATTTGATATGTGAGAAGGCAAGAGAGCAGAGAGCTGAAGTGACTTTTCCCAACTGATACTGAAAGTAAGGTTGAAATCCAGGGCAGTCAGTCCTCAAAATCCCTGCCCTTTGCTCCACACTCCTCACTGGAATTGCGCCCTCCCTTCCCTGACAGCACTCCTCTGTTTAGAAGAAATCTTTATTCTGTATGGAGCTTTGCGGTAACACTGTCCTGTGAACACTGACCTTAGTTTTTTGAAGTGGTTTCCTCATGAGCTGTTTACCATCATCACTGAATAGCTTGTTGCTTCTCAGAGTGCTGGTGAATTTGGGTGATGGCACATAATCAAGCTGTCTCCACTTTCTTTGGCCACAAACCACTTGTACCACTAAACAGAAAAGAAGAAACAAAAGGAAATCAAGTATACAAAAATGATACAAGCATTAAATGCCCCAAATCAGAATTTCTTGGTTTATCTCACTGATGGATTCTCTTCTAAAACATGCAGTCTCCGTTTGCTGTTCTCTTTATAGATATCATACTTTTGAATACCCACTAACAACATTAAGGATATTTCCTCTATTTTAAATTGGACATTTTTTTTCTTCATTTGAAATAATGCATCTAAACTTAACATGATGTTAAGATATTTACTCTAGATTTCTCCAACCCTGTGTGCTGTAAAAATGTAAGCAGAAAGAAAACAGATTCTAGTTAAATTGGCAAAATTTATGTCCCTCTCAAATATGAAGAAAAAAGTTAAATTTGGATTTTCACATTATTGTTTTCCATTAATTCTTGTTTCAACATTACAGAATTAGTTGGAAATAATGTGTCCTTTAAGCATTCTGTTACTTCAAACATGTTCATCTTTAATTAGAAATTTTTCCAGTTAACCAAAATTAGGTCACACCAAACTTTCCAAAATACTGCATTTAAAAATTCGGTTGACTTTTGATGTTTCCCTAACATCTATTTACAAAATGAAGAGTAATCCTTTTTATAAATTTCAATATTTTTTTTAAAAAAACCTCCCACATTAACTATAGTTCCTGGTGCTTCCTCTACACGTTCATAAAAGAATTACTTTTTGAGAGAAACGTTCCAGGTAATCACCCACTCTCTTCTCTGATGGTTAGGAGTTTGAACATTTTACAAACAAAAACATCACTTTTTCTATTGTTATAAAACCTGGATTTTTAACATGAAGCCTCAAAGCAGCAGAGTACTGCTGGTAAAAGGTGAGATGCAGACACCACCCCGTCATCTTTCATCTCAGTGACTGCCTACCACTTTTGTTCACTGATGTTGTACGTGCTATAGGTGTCCGCCTTCACAACTTTCCACTTGCGTGGAATTCCATCTGTTTAATCAAACCGAAACAAACTGTAGTGTCAAGGTCCTTGTACCTTAGAAGATTTCCTTCCTGATATACTATCTTGTTAACCCATTGCATCATTCAGAAGAATAAATACCCCAGCTCAGCACACAGGAAATGTAGCGAAAAAAAGGAAATAGAGACTATTAAGATATGTACATATATTAATATGTATCACACATACATAAACACACACAATATGTGGTCTACGTAACAGAAAAGTCACACATATATTAAACATATACAATGATATATGACACGTGCACTTAAAATTATAAACCTTGTTAATTACATTTGGCTTTTTCCTCATTTTTCAAAGAAAAGAATAAATTACAATATAATCCTAAATTTGTGGTAGGATTGTGTAGCGGAAAAAAATATGAAGCAGGATTCCAAATTCACTCACAGTAGACTTCCATGTGCCAAGAAAATGCAGCTTCTTTGTGTCTCTATGGTTAATTTCATCTTTCTTGTGAGTTCCCATCCTGCTGGATGGAGGGGGCATTTAAATGCATCAATAAAGAACTGATTATTTCTGTCTAAATTTCAATTTATTAAAGTATGATATGATACCATGAGTCAGAGCTATTTCAAATGGCTTCTTTTGGGTGATTCAGTCATTCATTTCATGCTCATCTGAGAATTCTCCTTCTGTTCATGTGGGGCAGAGGTTAGCTGAGTGAGGGGCTTTTCTTTGCTCTCTGTGTCGTTCCTGGCCACATGCTGGCTGGTGTTCTCTGCACTCTGGCTGTTCTGCCGCTGCCCCAGGCGTGCTGCTGCTGGCCGCTCCTGAAGTCTGGGGCTGGTACGACTGGCTTGTGTTCTCTCAGTTTGGCCTGAGGCCAAGGTTCCTCTCTGGTGACTTGGCCCCTGGAGGTTGGCTGCAACCTGGCTTCAGAGCCACTTGCTCCTACCTGGGGATTTCTGCCAAGTTGGTCAACATACAATTGCTTCTGCTGCAGCCCTCATCCTGCCAGCAGGAACCCATGAACTCTCTGCATCATCTGAGTGCCAAGGGCAGCTCCAGAGGAAGAGCTCAGACTCTTCCTGAGTGTGTTGTGGCCGCACATGCCCAGCAGGCCAGTCTATCCCACATTTGCAAATAGAGTAAGGCTGCTCAGCTTGTCCAGCAGATCTGTCTGCCCTCAGGAGCCTGCAAGCCAAGGAGAGGACGCCGGGCTCAGTCCCTCCTCTCCTCCCTCACTTCTCCCCACTAACCCCTTCACCAGTTCTTTCCACACTCTTCCAGCTTTCTAATCCACCTTTCCACCCTTCCACCAGCTTTCTAATTCTCCTTCCTTACACCAAACCTCAAGACCAAGTTACCAGATCAGGTTCTTCCCATGTTAATAGGACAAATAGGAAATCAGGTTTTATTGTCTCCAGCAAAAAAAAAAAAAAAAAAAAATCCCAAACAAAAACAAAAACACGACAGTCCTATTTTGGTTTTCAGAAGCCAAATAGTGAATCTTTTTCTTTTCACTCTTGCCACAAAATGTTCCAGTACACCCCCACCACCTCCTACCTCCCCTTCTCTGCAGATCCTAAACAGGAAAGTTCAGTAATAATATTTCCAAAATCTGTTATCCTCACTCCACATGCAAAAAGAATGTAATTTCAAGGGTCTCTTGGGTCAATAAATCAATAAAAGAATCACATTTTATTCTGAAAGTTAGCAAGTCTTAAATTGGAAAGATTTTTATTTATGGTTACAAACTCATCCCAGCATTTACGTAGCAGCAGTTAAGAGACTTTTGAAAACTTGACATCTGATGAAACTGTTTTTCACCTTATTTTATGGGATTATTTCCTCTTTCATTTCTTGTTTGGGCATCCTAGAATAGCTTAATAGCTCTATCCTTATTAATAAAATATGAGTTAGAGTTCTTTTTAAAAAAAGTCTTCAAAATACTTCAATACACCATACTGTATTTGGGATATTACCTCAGACTTTATCACTGAAATAAGATTTTTTCATTCATTCTTTTGAACCCTATGAGGCTTTAAGTAAGTACATGCTCTGCTAAGTCACTTCAGTCGTGTCTGACTCTGTGCAACCCCATAGATGGCAGTCCACCAGGCTCCCCTCTCCCTGGGATTCTCCAGGCAAGAACAGCGGAGTGGGTTGCCAGTTCCCTCTCCAATGCATGAAAGTGAAAAGTGAAAGTGAAGTCACTCACTCGTGTCCGTGTCTGACTCTTGGCGACCCCATGGACTGCAGCCTACCAGGCTCCTCCCTCCATGGGATTTTCCAGGCAAGAGTACTGGAGNGTTCCCTCTCCAATGCATGAAAGTGAAAAGTGAAAGTGAAGTCACTCACTCGTGTCCGTGTCTGACTCTTGGCGACCCCATGGACTGCAGCCTACCAGGCTCCTCCCTCCATGGGATTTTCCAGGCAAGAGTACTGGAGTGGGGTGCCATTGCCTTCTCCAAGTAAGTACATAAGACTCTATAATTTCTTTATTAGAAACAAAACTTTTATTTGATTTTCTATACAACCCTGGACTCAGGAATTTTTTAAAGAGTTCCAAAAAGTCCCCTGAATTACATGCAATATTTTAATCTACATTTTAATGGGAGGAAAAATCATAACTTTCAATAACTCATCAAATGGGATTTTGATTCCCAATGGGCTTAGAATTTCTTCCGTGCTTTATGCTTACTAATATTGAATGGCCAAAAGCAATTAGTAGAGAGAAACGGAATATCAATGACNTGCAATATTTTAATCTACATTTTAATGGGAGGAAAAATCATAACTTTCAATAACTCATCAAATGGGATTTTGATTCCCAATGGGCTTAGAATTTCTTCCGTGCTTTATGCTTACTAATATTGAATGGCCAAAAGCAATTAGTAGAGAGAAACGGAATATCAATGACAAATTGTACTTTGCAATAAAATAAGTAGATCAAAAAGTTCTCATTATGAATAAATTATTAATTTGTCAAGGTAAATAACTGTGTTCTTTCACAAAAGATGTAAGATTGGGGGCTTTCTTTGTGGTCCAGAGGCTGAGATTCTGCACTCCCAGTGTAGGGGCCCTGGGTTTGATCCCTGGTGGAACTAGATCCCACATGTTGCAACTAAGAGCTTGCATGCAGCAACTAAGACATGGCACAGCCAAATAAACAAAAAAATTTTTAAAGATATAAAATCAAATGAAGGGAATTCCACCTTCTCTAACCCATTTTTTGTCTACTGGACAGAGTGCAGATTCCTTAGCATGACACAAAACGTCATTTACAAGCTGACTCTGCCCAGGCTTTTCAGATTTGCTCTGTCCCTTTGCAAATCTTTCCCTGGTAGCTCAGATGGTAAAGAATCTGCTTGCAATGCAGGAGACCTGGGTTTGATCCCTGGGTTGGGAAGATCCCCTGGAGAAGAGAATGGCAACCCACTCCAGTATTCTTCCCTGGAGAATTCCTGCAGAGGACCAGAGTCTAGATGACTTCAGACCTTGGGATCACTAAGAGTCGGACATGACTGAGCCAACTAACACAATTTGCCCTTACTCTGCATCTCAGCCAAACCCAATTATTCACTTTTCTCTGTGTCTATCATGAATTTCCAAGCCTCTCTGTTCAAAGCCTCCTGTGTGGCAAACTCTTACCTATACTGAAATGTCTCTTTCCTGTCCCTTAGTCACCATCTTAGCATTCTGCCCAGCTCCCTCCTATACCAGTAAACACACTACATAGCAATGGTTACTTTCATTTACTTACCCACCATGAATAGAGACTAGCTTGATGGTTGGGATAGTATCGTGTGTGTCCCATATCCACAGGACTGAGCACAGAGAAGAGACTTGATAAACACTGGTTGAATTAATAAATAAGAGGTTTCAAGAGAGTTCATAAAGGACCCTGACAGAGGACAATGGGAGGCAGCTCAAGGAGACGTGAATTTTACCATGAGACATAGCAACTTCAATAATCTAAGGTAAGGTGCCTGGATAAACCCAGGCTGAAACAAGGTCTTCTAACTGATTGTACATTGTAGCTCATATTGCAAGATGGGGTGAAGATAGATGATAGTCCTTAGTATAACCCAGTTTTAATAATAATGTTTAATTGCTCTAACAGTAATGAATGGACAGTAAAAAATTAAAGGCTATAAAATGAAGCACAAATATATCCTTCCCTATTCTAGTCCCAAGATTCCCATTCCTACTCTCCCAAGGTAACTACCAGGGAACATTTCTTGTGTATACTTCCAGGAATGTCCTTAGTATGTATACATGCATACATATACACAATATGTATTATATAAAAATGCTATATAAGTATCACAACTAGAAATATGCATTATATAAATCTATATTTATGCACAAATTACAAGACCATTAAAATGTAAAACACATAACATAAAATCATACCTACATATGTATGTATGCACACATATATAAAATAATTCTCTATAAAATCTATACAAATACACATAAGAATATATGCATACATACATAGAGTCAACCATGGACCTAGCACTGGATATTAAAGGGGCAGTGGAACTTGGTAGTGGAACTGGTAATGGAACTTGGTGACATTATTATTGTTTCTGATGGTATGCCAAATTTACTAAAGTGAATCAGGTAGCACTTTTTTTTGTTGGTACAGAAGATAGCTGTGCAGTGCCTGGGCACATCTGGTCAGAGTCCTC
>SJYV01036775.1:0-24772 GCA_006410875.1 Neotragus pygmaeus | reverse complement strand
TGAACGCATGCTTAGTGAAATAGACCAGACCCAAAAGACAAGCATTGCGTGATCCCCTTACATGAGGTCCCACACAGGTAGGTAGTTCCTTGGAACAAAATGCAGAAGAGAGGCTCCCAGGCGCTTAGGGAATAGGAAGGTAGGGAGTTCCTGTTTAATGGATATAGGGTTTCTATTTGGGATAATGAACAAGTTCTGGAAATAGATCATGGAGATGAATCACCTCTATGAATGTACTCAATCTTATGAATGTACTTCAGGCTATATTCTTTAAAATAGCTCAACATAATAATAATGATGCAGTTATGGTTGGGAATCTCTCTCCCTGAAGCTGAAGCTCCAATACTTTGGCCACCTGATGGGAAGAGCTGACTCATTTGAAAAGACCCTGATGGGGAAAGAGTGAAGGCAGGAGGAGAAGGGGATGGCAGAGGATGAGATGGTTGGATGGCCTCACCGATCAATGGACACGGGTTTGAGTGAGCTCTGGGAGTTGGTGATGGACTGGGAGGCCTGGTGTGCTGCAGTCCATGGGGTCGCAAAGTCGGATAACAACTCTCCTCACCTCCCAGATAAAATCCAGGCTCCGTGTAGGAGGCAGGAGGGGCCCCTGCCCCCGTCCTGCCCAGTTCGCCCCCCACCCCGCTCTCCGGCCTCGGCCCTGCCTCCGTGGGGCCCGTGTGGCTGGCTGCGCCTCGCCGCCTGGTGACCTCGCATCTCCCCCCGGGGACAGGTGCTCAGTGGTTGGGACCAGGAGAGGAAGTGGCCTCGGCTCGGGGCCCAGCTGCTTCCTCCTGTCTTGCGTTAGAACCGCGTGGCCAGGTCGCGGCTCACCCCCGCTTGTCATCCGCTTCTCGGCTGGGCTGGGAGCCGGGGCGGGCGGTTGGCCTGCGCCGCCCACCGCCCACCACCCCACGCAGGCCCCGCCATCTCTGGAGCGCCCCCCGGGCCGCGGGCACACCGGCCGCGGGCACCGGGGGCTTCCCGGGTGCTGGCAGAGCTTGGCCGGATGGCCGGTGGGCTGTCCCCGTGCCCTCTTGCAGGGGTCCTGGGGCTGCGTGCTGGCGCCAGGCGCTGGCCCCGTCCTAACCTCCCTCGTCTGCCCCACGTGGAACTCTGCCTCCTGCCCACGCTGTGTCCTCGGCGTGGAGTCCAGATGCTGTCTTTTCCTGCAAACGCCTCTCCTGGCTCCCCAGACGGACGGGGGCTCCTTCTCCGTGTCTACCTGCTCCTGTACCTCGCCTGCCTTAAGCCCAGATCACGCGGTCCTGTAGCTAAGAGCAGGTTTCTTTGCAAGGATGGGCCCCCTGTTTTCCCTTTTCCACCCATCCAAAGGGGAGCAGCGCCTCTTACTCAGCACATGTTTGAACACATGCGTTTATAGCAGTGCTTGTCACTCTAGGGTTTTCTCTGTGAAGTTGAGTAAACACCTTTGTTTTCAGAAATCACGGTCCTGGGACCATCTGAAAGTGCCCTCAGAATATTGCTACTTTCCCCTAAGTCAAAAGGCACAGGTAGGGCTTTAAATACACAAACAGATTCAAAGTAGAAAGCAGAGAGTGACTTTAGGGGCTGGGGGTGCAGGTGGGGGTGAGAGGGACAGGCTGGGTGAGGGCAGGGGCCCCTTTGCGTGGTGGAAATAGCTTGATTGGCACCGTGGTTTCACAGCTTCTCACTGGTCAGAACTCACTGAACTGTACTCTTAAAACGTGTGCATTTTATCATTGATAAATTTTACCTCAAAGTGACTTAAAAATATCAGCAAGAGGAAAAATCTTTTGGATTTATCGTTTGGTTTGGAAAGATGAATTAGTGGTTGATAGCCTTTGGTTGCAGCACCGTTCAATATCTAGTTTAGGGGTTTGTACGTTTTTCTTTTTTTCTTACCTTGCCTAAATGGAAAATCAACACTCATTGAGTTACTGCAGCTGGAAGTAAGAAAAAGCAGAAGTAATGAACAGACTGACAGCTGACTCCCTGTGGCGCTTAATTTTAGTACGGATGCCTTTAGGAATTCTTTGAAACTTCAGTTTGAGGCTTAATTCATGCGATGAATCATCGATATTGAGGGTAGGTAGGGAGACTGAAGCAATAAACACTCCCTGCTCAAAGAAACTCGTCTTGAGAATGGGTTTTGAACAGACTTATTTAAAGTGATGGCCATAAAACCCACCAGGCTTTTAATGTGCCATCCTTTTTTCAAATGTTTAATATAGAATGTTCTCCAGGTAACTTGAAGCAACTCTTAAGAAATAAAGGAATTCAAGAAAGAGGCGATCTATGTGTACATTACGGGGCTTCCCTGGTGGCTCAGCGGTAAAGAATCTGCCTGCAATACGCAGGAGCTGCAGATTCGATCCCTGGGTGGGGACGATCCCCTGGAGGAGGGCATGGCAACCCACTCCAGCGTTCCGGCCTGGAGAATCCCGTGGACGGAGGACCCTGGCGGGCTACGGTCCCTGGGCTCACAAAGAGCTGGACACGACCGAGACGACACAGCATGCATGTATACACAGAGCTGGCTCGCTTTTCTGTGCGGCAGACGCTAAAATAGCATTGCAAAGCAACTGGGTGTGTGTGTCAGCCACTAAGTTGCGTCCAACTCTCAGCGACCTCTTTGACTGCAGCCCACCAGGCTCCTCTGTTCATGGGATTTTCTGGGCAAGAATACTGGAGTGGGTTGCCTTTTCTTTCTTCAGGGGATCTTCCCCACCCAACAATTGAATCTTTGTCTCCTGCATCTCCCGCATTGCAGGCACATTCTTTACCACTAAGCTACCTGGAAAGCAATTATACTCCAATAAAAATTAATTTTAAAAGAAATATATCTATTAAATTGTTTTCATGTGTGAAAATAGGAGAGTCTTAACAATAAGGTGATTTTTAAAAAATTGAGCCAAGATTTCTTGCCCTGTATCTCCTTCCAGCCTTCAGAGGCCTCAGATGAATGGCTCTCTCATTGTAAATCACACATGTTCTGTCGCACTTTGAAGGAATGCCCATGTATTTGGGAAATGTATCCAAAAGTCGAACCATCAGAAGGTGCTTCTGTATAGGGCTGGGATTCACCTGGCCAAATTTAGATTTGTTGACCTACTGCAGGATGATGCAGATGAAAAACAAGAATTATATCCAAAGTTCAGACCGTCAGGAGGCATTATCACGGTGCCTTTGTGAAGTTCCATCAGATGAAGGGTTGTCTTTAATCTGGAGCTGTCATAAGGAATTCTAGAACCATCACTTATTTGTTGAAGCAGTAGAACCATATATTTCAGTGTGAAGAAAGTTTGGAGCCCTAACTGTATGTTCTCACTAATGGTCTTAGTAAAGATTTGCTGTTGGTGGGACTAGCAGATGTTGGCCATTGTCAATGTTCTTTGCTCAGCTCTTTCCTCCTGTTGTCTGGGAATAGTCATTTAAAAGGAAAATGCAGTTGTAAAGCTGATACTCCCTTAATGTCTTCCTCAAATAATTATGAAAATATTTTGCATTCTGTGGCTCGACGGAAAACTCAGGTGAGACAGCTCATGTAAGAGCAATAAGCTGATTTGAAGATGGGTGTCTCCGGAGTAATATACTGAATTTCAGGGATTAAGGGCAGAGCTGATGAGAAACAATGTAGGCCTGAGGTCAGCAGATGACGTCCTGTTGGCCGGATCCCATCTGTGGCCTGTTTCTGTAAAGGGAGTCTTATTGGAACGCAGCCTCAGCTGCTCTTTGACGTTTGATCTGACTGTTTTGACACTTTGATGGCAGAGCTGAATATCTGCGAAAAAGCCTGCATGAACCCAAAAGCCTAAAAGACGCCTCATTTGCCCTACAGAGGAAGGTTGTGGGCCCTGAAGTAGATGACCTATCATGGGAAAACATTAAAAAAAACAAATTGCCTCAAGGTTTCAGTGTGTGCTAAAATTTGTGGTTTGGTGAGAAACCGGCGTGGGGATGTGTGTGTGAGACTCGTTTTATGAAGATGCAGATGTTTACGTCGGCTGCTGCCGGGGCTTTCAGAGGCTCTCTGTGCCCTGCACGTGAAGAGCAGGGGCCGGGGGGGGCCCTTGGCAGAGAGAGGCCTCTGCTCTCCGGGGCGCTTACCCCTCTGACAGCCCCTCAATCCTTAGCGCACAGTCTTGGCCCTCAAGCCATTCACCTCGAAGGTGACTTAATAGCGTGCTTCCTTGGTGCTGGGCTGTCTCTAGATTTCGCCTTGCAATACCACCTTAAACTCCGGCATCTCTTGAGCCTTCTGAGCTCGGAGCCGTCTTTGCTATCTGAGATAATGCTGGCACGGGTCAGATGGGGTGCTTAATCAAATACAGAATATTTCTGTGTCCTTCTCGCTGACACTCGCTCTCCAGTGTCTGGAGTCAAAAGAATAGCGGGCCAGCTTCGGTTACCTGGGCTCTGATAGCCTCTCTGGCCCTAACAGGCAACGGTAGCTCCCTGCTTAGCGGTTCTGTCTAAGCCCTGTGTGTAACCAGCTGAGCTTGTATGCCCACTTGAAGAAGAGTTCCCCTTTTGTGCTGCGTCAACACTTCCCCTTGGCTTCGGGTCCCAGTTCTTTCAGCTCTTCTCAGAATTCTAGGAGTTGAAGTAACTGATCTTTCCCCCTCTGCTCTGCCTGTCTGTCTGATGGCATCTTTTATCATCGTCTCTCTCCAGGGAGCCTGGGGATCCACGGACAGTCCTTTATATCTCTTCTCTACCTTTGTGACCATCTGCACCTTTCTTTCTTCACCATCCTTGGGTGATCAGAGCAGGTGAAGGGGCAACTATTTGTCTGAGGCCAGTGTTAACCTTGGCTTCTGTATGAACAGACAGTTATGCAGGCGTCTCCTCAAGGGACAGGTAGAACCTCACCCTCACCTGGTAGCAAGCTTGGATAACGGGGATATCTTGCTTGAGCTGAGATGGTTGTTGATTAGATATAAAATAGTTATTCCTTTGGTTATTGCTGCAAATCAAAGTTGTGGCTGTTTTCTGTTAGGGTGTTAGCTCTCTTAATACTCATTCATTAAATTCAAGGCATAAAGGGAGAAACTTCTTTTTTAAAAAACGTTTTATTTATTGGGAATATAGCTGATAAACAATGTCGTGACAGTTTCAGGTGGACTACAGAGTGACTCAGCCATACATCTACATGTATCCATCCTCCCAGACCCCTCCTATCCAGGCTGCCACGTAACAGTGAGCAGAGTTCCCTATACCATACAGTAGGGAAGAGCCATCTAACGTCTCCTGCTCATTTTAGATGCCCACTATAGATGGGCATTTTAGATGTTATTAGTTTAGATGTCTCATGTAAACGTGCATGGGATCCCTGACAGTAATAGGTGATCTGTCAGGTATAATGAGAATGACTATAGAACAGACGGCCTGACAGCTCTGTCATTTGCTGAAAACCCAAGTGTGGTTAGAGTTACTCAGGTCATGGAGCTGTCTTCACTAGAAGGGACTCGAGGACCATCTAGTCCAGTGCCCTTGGAGGAGAGGAGCCTGCACTCACCGAGAGGTGACTCGCTTAAGGTAACCATCTGCTTAAGGGCAGAACTGGAGCAAAACGCTTTCTCTCCCGATTCCTAATAGTGGTGATTGTCTGACAGATATAAAAGCAAACAAACCAACAAAGCCCTGTGCTTATTATACTGAAATCTGGCTTCAATTCCTAGAAATGTCTTGATTCCAATATGCTTTGATTTTAAATGTCTATCACCAAGTTGTGGATGGGTCCAATTCCTCCCTCTTTTCCATACCTTGGCTTAAATGAAATGCTCCTGAGTAAACACATCTCTGGAGACTGTGGTTCCATTTCAGCTGCTTGGTTAGTTGCATTTTTGCAGCAGAAGCTTTGGCACGTGGAGGGCGTGGCACCTAGGCTGTGGCCATGCCCCTTGGGCCCGTGGCTACCCCGTTAGGCTGTGCCGGCCAGGCTAGTCCCACGGCTGTGTGGCGAGTCCCCAGGTGACCACTGCCTTCTGGTGGGTCCGCTGCTTTGCCCGTTTAGCCAGTGACCTCTGTCCTACCCCCCTGCCTCTGCTATTGGGGGCGATCTGCCTCCAGCACTGGCACCATCCTTTGCCCTGTACCTTCTGGTCACTCAAGACTTGTTTTTTTGCCACACCGCATTGTTTGTGAGATCAGAGTTCCCTGATCAGGGATTGAACCTGTCCCCCTTGCAGTGGAAGTTCAGAGTCTTAACCATTGAACCGCCAGGGACGTCCCTGCGCAAGACTTTGAAGTAACCATTCTTACTCTCCAGGTTTTCTGTATCATCAAATACTGCAAACCATGATGCTCATGGGAGAAAACAGGACAACTCTTTTTTAAAGTTTGGGCTGATAGAATCCTCATTTGAGATTTGTTAGAGCCCTGGAATCCACTGCCTTCTCCATGAAGACAGACAGTTGTTACACAAACTGGACTTCATACGCACTGGGCAGTCGTGTCCTGAAAGGGTTGCTCTCTGCTAACAGAGGACCAAACGTCAGCCACACACCTGTCACCGCCAAACCATTCCCATTCTTGCCGTTAATCAGAGTGTTTGCCAAGATCCAGTATAACAAAATGGTCTTGCCATTCAAAATGCCAGATTAAATGGAATAGTAATTATTTTCCCTAATCTCATTTCAAATATTTATATTTTCTTGAATAAGTAAATGACCTGTATCAAAAAAACATGCTACTTTAAGAGAGTAAGAAAAGCATATAGTGACTAGTTTAATCTCTGACTTCAGGTTTTTTTCAGTGCGACCATTGAATTTAAGATCCTCTTGTGGACCACAGATGGAACCATCAAGGCCAGTCAGATGTAACTGGTATCAGTTCATGTCACAGTGCTGGGGAGAGGCTTCATACTTGGTGTCACGGTCGCAAACCTAAGTCACAGTGTATGAAGAATCGTGAAAGTATAAGCAGGGTAAAACTACCTGGATTGCAGTTGGCAGCTTCCATACCCTGCTGCTGCTGCTGCTAAGTTGCTTCAGTCGTGTCCGACTCTGTGCGACCCCGTAGACGGCAGCCCACCAGGCTCCCCATCCCTGGGATTCTCCAGACAAGAACACTGCATTGGGTTGCCATTTCCTTCTCCAATGCATGAAAGTGAAAAGTAAAAGTGAAGTCACTCAGTCGTGTCCGACTCTTCTCGACCCCATGGACTGCAGCCCGCCAGGTTCCTCCATCCTTGGGATTTTCCAGGCAAGAGTCCTGGAGTGGGGTGCCATTGCCTTCTCCCTTCCATACCCTAGAGTTTCATATATGAAGGTTTCGTATCTGAGGATACAGAGGGCCAGCATCCTAGGTTATTTTAAATAAGGAGCTTGAACATTCTTGGATTTTTCTTTTCTTCTTTCATTCTTGGATTTTGCCATCCTAGAGGGGATTCTGGAACCAGTCCCCCACAGACACTGACGGATGACGATATATTTTATCAGTTTTTTTATCCCTGGACTTCTGAAAGCCACTAAACTATAAAAATTCAGTGTTGAAGACCTTTGCTTTTTACCACCCACTAAATTCACGGGAGCACTTGATTACCCCCACACTTTAATAAAGATGCTTAAAATCATGTAGTTTCTTAACAAGAAGAAATTTCCTTTTGTGAAGATATACTGGTATTGTAAAGCACCAAATGTCGATTGACCCTGAACAACAATGACGGTATACACACCCTTCTGGTCTTGGCATTTTCCCTCCAAGTCACACCTTCCTCCATTCATACATAGCTCAGTTTTTTAAAACCAGGGCATGAATTAGCATTGAGTTCCATGATGATTCAGGGCCTTTCCTTTGTATATTGTGCAACTGACATTATTTATGAAACTGTTTTTAAGTATTTTAAAATTAAGGTATGTACTTTGTTGTTGTTGTTAGCTGCTGTGTGCAGCACACAGGGATCTAAGTTCCCTGACCAGGGATTGAACCTATGCCCCCAGAGGTGGAAGCGCAAAGCTCCACCACGGGACTGCCGGGGAAGTGCCTGAACTGCTGCTTGATGGAGATGTGTTTGGCCGTAAGTTGTGTCTTGTAAGCCATGCTAGTTGGAGAAGGCCTCCCTTAGCTGTTATCCCTCTTTCTGTGGCCTGTCTGGTTGGTTTCTATTTCTGTTTTTTTAATCTTTACATTCTTTCAGCATAAACTGTAGTGACATTTAAAAATCGCTCCAGCGTAGTTCAGTTTACACCTGTTCTTGTCCTTCTGCCGAATGCGCTTTCCTTCCGACTCTGTTTACTTTGGGGCCGCGTCTCGCTCCCATCAGGGCAGTACGGGCACAGACAGGCTGCCCGCGGTGCTCACGTCTCCTGCGGGAATTTTGAGTTTCTTTTCTAGCTTATGTGGACCCTATTTTTTTTTATAGTTGACTCACATCTTTTGGGTTCATGAAAGGAAGAAAGGGAGATGAAAGGGAGAAAGAATGATTCATCATTAGCTTTGGTCCAGAGCCTCATAAATCTTCTCTTTAACTAACTAATCATCATCATTACTAATTATGAGACAGGAAATAAACTGGAATTCAGTACAGGCTGGCTTCACATAGAGCAAATCAGCGTATAAATCTAGAGGCTGTCCTGTCATCAGCACGACTTGAAGAGCTGAGCAGAGAGGGGCTGAACTCGCCCTTCAGCCGCAAACCTTCAGCCACGTGTGGGTGTGTATGTGTGTGTGTGTGTGTGTGTATATCCTGGTGGCTCAGACCGTAAAGAATCTGCCTGCAATGCAGGACACCCAGTTTCAATCCCTGGGTCAGGAAGATCCCCTGGAGAAGGGTATGGCAACCTACTCCAGGATTCTTGCCTGGAGGATCCCATGGACAGAGGAGCCTGGCGGGCTACAGGCCATGGGGTCGCAGAGTCGGAATCCACTGAGCACTCACACACTCGTCATAGTCTCAGGCTGCCTGGAACGTTTTCGTCTGAGGGACGTGCTGGGAGGGCTCCCTGGGTTTCCTCCTACGCCACCCCCGTTCTTCCGTTCAGCCAGGCTTAACAATAAGTGCTCCCTAAGCGTCTGGCTGCGGTCTGCTGTGTCTGTCTCTGGTTGAGATCTCTTCCCTGGAGGTGCCATCTAGCTCTCTCAGGCCTGGTCCTGACATTGCTCTGCAATATCAGACCCGTGTTTTCAGCGTCCTTTTGATTCCTTAGCATCTTCCTGAGTAACTGATTTCTTATACCGCCCCAGCACCTCAAATGGAGTCCAGCCCAAATAGGACTCATCGTGTTTCTCTTCGCCTTTCCTGTTTCTCTCATGTCTGTTTCACCCTCCTCTCTCTTGGCCTTTGCCTGTTCCCCTTACAACCTCGTTGTCAGCATGGCCAGATCCCACTTGACTCCTGTACGAGCTGTCAGCACTTTTGATGTCTTCATCCTCATCACCACTGTTGACTTCAGACACACGCATGCACACGCACACACATGCACACCCACACGTGTGCACACGCACACACGCACACATCCACTCCTTATCTCTTGTCTCATGTTACGGTAGCTTCCCAGCAGGTCTTCCCAGTCTATCCTGACCGTGGCTCCCTGATGAATCCCACGTCTTTGGCACTTGGGGCTGTCCACAGTTTGTGGTCTGGGGTCTGTGGCCCGGGCCTGGGTCCACTCACCTCTCCCCTCCCTGTGGGCTCTGCTCTCCCCGGCTGGACCTGCGGAAGGTGCGTGCAGGTTCTGTGTGAATTTTGTTTCTTTAAAAGGCATCCGGGGACTTCCTGGTGGATCAGTGATTTAAGAAAGACCTTGCTTCCCAGTGCAGAGGGTGCAGCCTCGATGCCTGGTCAGGGAGCTCAGATCCACATGCCTCTCAGCCAAGAAGCCAAAAACAGAAGCAATAAAGTCTTTAAAAAAATAAAAAGTGAAAGGTGTCTCTATCAAAGACCTACACTTCTAGCCTAAAACTGTGGAGCTCCTTCTTAGAGATGGCATCTGTGAGTCACTCTTGTGTTGGAAAAAACCTAGCCAGTGTCACAGCTAGAGTATAAAAGTAAGTCTGTAATTAATCGCTCACCCCTTTTCCTTTGCTCAGACTGATTTCTGAACTTGAAACTAACCTGCCCCTGATTTTACCTGTCTAAATCCTCTCCATAATCCAGACTCTTCACTGAGCCTGTTTGATTGCTCCATCCAGCTCCAGTAAGGCAAGCATCACTATATTTATAACTATTTAATTGCATAGCTGTTTAAGTATCTCTAGTCTGGGAGTTTCTTATGGGTGGTGACAAGGCCTTTTGTTACAAAGGACAAAAATAACTACCATAATGCTTGACACATGGTAAATATTCAATGAGAATTTGAATGAATAAATAAATGGAAGAGAAAATACGTTCATGAGTTCATTCTTGCCTAACTTTAAATAGCTTAGGAATGGTATTTGGGTCTGATTCATCTTATTAATTACCATAGCTAGTATTGTGCGTTTTGCATGATAGATTCTCAGTAGATATTTTTTTTTATTTCTTATTTCAGCTTTATTGAGGTATAATTGACAAAATAGATTGTAAGACATTTAAAATGGGCCCTTTAAAGTATGGAAATGAGTATCCATTGTGAAAGGACTCCCCACATCTCATTGATTAACACATCCATCATCTCACATCTTAATCTTTTTTTTTTTTCTTTTGGTGAGAACATTTTAAGTTGTACATTTAGAAGATTTCTATTATTCCACAACTATTTCTTGAATTAGTGGATAAATGAGCAGTTGATTATAATATGCACTTTCTGAATGCTGTGTTACTATATTTTATTTTCAATAATTTAAGTCCTCTTACTACAGCAAAACCATCCTAAAGGAGATCAGTCTTGGATATTCATTGGAGGCACTGATGTTGAAACTGAAACTCCAATACTTTGGCCACCTGATGCGGAGAGCTGACTCATTTGAAAAGACCCTGATGCTGGGAAAGATTGAGGGCAGGAGGAGAAGGATACGACAGAGGATGAGATGGTTGGATGGCATCACCAACACAATGGACACGGGTTTGGGTGGACTCTGGGAGTTGGTGATGGACAGGGAGGCCTGGCGTGCTGCAGTCCATGGGGTCACAAAGAGTCGGACACGACTGAGCAACTGAACTGAACTACAGCAAAATATTTTAAAATGTTTCTCTTTTGATTGTCAGCATTAATTTTTATCAGTGATTATTTCTGACTTTAAACTTTTTCTACATTTTGATTTTGATCTTAAATCATAATCACCGCAGAGGGGTGTATTCATAATTTCACAAAGGAAATCAGAAAGAAAAAGGTTCTCTTTTTAAAAAAATGTGAAGGAAGTTATCTATATTATTAACTCCTGCTTCTGGGTATAGGTGGGGTTCTAGGACTAGCAATTATTTCTACAACAATGGTTGAATAGTTTTTTCCAGAGTCACCATGGTTCCATTCAGAACACATAATTCGGATGCTTTCAATAGGGAATGGTGTTGGGCAGCCTTTATTAAAACATTTTTTTGATGGGTTCCTTAAACTCCAGTTAAGCTGAACTAAGTTATCCTGCCTCCTGTCAATACCAGAAGGCTAACATCCTTCTTCTCCTCTTTCTTTTTTCTGGTGAAGGCTGTTTGCCAGTTTTCTTTGACAATAATACTTGGTTATAATCAGTGAATTATGGTATTTGCTTTTGGTCTTGTTGATGCAGCCCCAAATAACCATGAAATTAGGAGAACTGAGTGAAACACTAGTGATCCTGTGTATTTTGAAACACTAGTGACCCTTACTGCCTGAAGATTCACTGCTGTTATTTATTTGGCGGGTGTTTATTTTGTTTTTTGACTCTTTTTAAAGCCATTTGACAAAACCTGCCTTGGTTCAGGAGAGTTGGTGGAAAAGATAACCTAACCGATGCCTGCGTGTGCACTATTTTAATAACCTGTGAGAGAGAAATCGTCCTAACCCACGTCCATCCAGTGAGCTGGTTTTGTGACATACCTAGATTTGTAGAGGTGCCAGCATCTGGCAATGAGCACTTACAGGATGGTGAGCAGAGTCAGGAAAAGAAGGTCAGAGGCTCGAAGGAAAGAAATTAGGAAATGCTAGAAGTTTATTGGAAATGAGAGGATTTCTGCAGTGTGTTTAGAACAGTTCAGAAGAACATAAAACAGAAACAGCAGGCTCCCTCTAGAACATTTGGGGGCATTGCTGCCGTCTATGGGGTCGCACAGAGTCGGACACGACTGAAGCGACTTAGCAGCAGCAGCAGCATACCCTGTAGAGATACTTGTTTCCTTAGAAATGAGAAAAGTCATCGAGGAGAGGACTCGCTCACTCACTGTCCGCTGGACATCCCGGGACTCTTCCAGTCTCAGGAGCGGGAAACTTGTGCTCATTTAACCTGACATCCAGACTTCCGAGCAGTACATCCATCTCGGCTTGCTGGAAGTAATTCACTTTGTGTGCGTTTTTGTCTCCTTCAGAAATGCGCACGCCTGAGTATGCTGGAAGCCCGTGAGCGCCCCGACCCCTGGCAACTGCGGCGCGCCCCTGCGGAGAAAGCGGGCTGAGCGCGGACTCTGTTCGGGATCGCCCGGCCCTGACCTCGGCGCGCGGCGCTCACCATGGAGACGCTCTCGCAGGACTCGCTGCTGGAGTGCCAGATCTGCTTCAATTACTACAGCCCGCGGCGGAGGCCCAAGCTGCTGGACTGCAGGCACACCTGCTGCTCCGTGTGCCTGCAGCAGATGCGGACGAGCCAGAAGGACGTGCGCTGCCCCTGGTGCCGGGGCACCACCAAGCTGCCCCCGGGCTTCTCGGTGTCGCAGCTGCCGGACGACCCCGAGGTGCTGGGGGTCATTGCCATCCCACACGCCTCCGAGCACACGCCGGTCTTCATCAGACTCCCGAGCAACGGGTGCTACATGCTGCCGCTGCCCGTCTCCAAGGAGCGCGCGCTGCTGCCCGGCGACGCGGGCTGCCGCCTGCTGCCCGGGGGCCAGCCGAAGGCGGTGGCCGTGGTGAGCGTCCCTGCGGCCGAGCAGCAGCCCCTGCAGCCCGCGGCCCCAGGCGAGGCGGCGGCCGAGGAGCCGGACCGGCGGGGCGCGGCCAAGAGCTCCACCTGGTCCGGCGTGTGCACCGTCATCCTGGTGGCCTGCGTGCTGGTCTTCCTCCTCGGCATCGTGCTCCACAACATGTCCTGCATTTCTAAGCGCTTCACTGTGATATCCTGCGGCTGAAGGGGCGGCGGGCAAGGCTCCGTGGGCGCCCCCTCGGGGCTGAGCAGCTGTTGGTGGGGGATCGCGGTGAGAAGGCGGGGGCCCGCTGGCCCCGGGCGCCCGGTGCTGGCCCCTGGGCCCTGGGCCGCCGTTTGATTATCCGCAGACAGACAAGAAGGGCGGTCCCGCGGTCCCCGCGGGAAAGCAGGCGGAGCGCTCTGGTTCCTGGTGGCGACAGCTTCGAAGACGGCTGCATGCATCCTCATAATCACCTATTAAATGGACTGTAACTTATCATTTCTCCAAATCATGATACGAGATAGACCTATTCTACTTAGATGTTAAACTGTTGGAAGTGCATACCATGTGATTGTCTCTAAATGTGGTAGATTAAAACAAAGATGCTCTGCATACAAGTAGAATTAAACCTGAAAATCCATGTAAAAATTCAACTGCAACGTGAAGTGCTCGTTTCTTACCTTTTTTTTTTTTTTTGAGAAAATGAGACCCTGTCTCCATTTAGTTGCTGTGACTTTTTATCCCGTTTTGAATGGCACCTAAAGTAAAATCAGTTAAGCGGACAGTTGTCTTTTCAGGAAAACATCTGAAGGAGTGATTCCAGTGTGGTGTGTTTTGTCACGTAGCTCGTGTTCCTTCCCTTGTAATTAGAGCTCGCTGTGTGTTTATTAAACCGAAGGCCCAGCAGGGGAGCAATAACCTGAGTAATGATGAGAAATGCCTAATCCCACAGGAAACCTACATGCCAATTTTCCTCAAGCCATCTCACAAAATAAGAATTTTCAATGTAAATATTGTGTATTTGTGTGTGTGTGTAATTCGATTTACCTCAGGTTTTGAATCTTTTCAGAAGAATCCCGGGAGTAAGACTTTGTAGGCGTGAGTGAGTCCAGAGTCTGAAGCGGCGGCCACCTGCGGCCACCTGGACCCCCGGCGAGGTGTCACAGACATGTCACTTCCAAACTCGCTCCTCTTCCATGTGTTCAAGTACTGTATTCTGTAAGGCACAAGTGGAGAACCCCTTTTCTCCCAGCGTTGGTGTGTTCTAACAGCCGTGAGTGTTGGTGATTGCTGACAAACCTGGGCTGGCATTTGAAGACAGCCCATGATTATTTCTTGAAAGAGGTTGCTCCACGAGAGTCAGACCACTTCACATTCCAGGTTCTTCTTGTTGGTAGAAGTGAGGTTTTCTCTTGTATTTCAAGGTATTTTTATTGAGAAAAATGGCAAGGTGAACTAGCAATTCACATTCCCAGTTTAAGTGGACCAGTTCATCATAAATTCTCAAATGTTCTTAAATGTTTAATGGCCTACAGTTGCTCATGAAGAAAGATCTGGTTTTAAAAGACACATTCTGTGCCTGAATATGTGTGCTTTCAGACATAGCTGCAAGCTTGACAGTTCTAGTTTCTTGTATGGAATTCATGAAGCAAGTGGTGTATGCCAAGCCCCCCTGCCCCCATGCACAGATATGTTCACGTTCCACTGAATTCCTGAAAACAGCGGATAGAAAAATAAGCAGTGACTGCCTCCAAAAAGTAAGGCTAGAAATAATCCTTAAGACTGAGATAATTTAATTTACCTAGATGCTAACTTCAAGCAGCACAAAATATGCACATTAAAGTTATGGCATTAACTGAGATAAAATGACAATATAATGAATAGAATCCCAAGCTAATATTCATTGACATGAGAATTTGATATAAAAATGTGAACTCGGGTTTTTCAAATCTTTCAAATTTGTCATTAGCCCTTTAGGAAATGTATTTGAAATCTCAAACTAGAAATTAGGTTAAAATGCCATTTTATTGTGTAAGCTATTGGGCATTATACAACAAATAATCTAGGATTTGTTTGGTATTAATAATTTAGGTATCATATTAGCTGAATACTATCCTCTGTTACGTAACCTAATATACTGTTGGGTTAGTTTCAATTTCTCAAACTCTCCCAGGCTGCCGTGATGCATGTCTGACCTAATTTCTATTCCTCTTGGGGAGAAAACCCACAGAAATGTTACACTAAGGATTCTGCATTTCAGATGGACTTTACTCTTGCAATATTAAGTCATGCCATATTAAAATTATTTTTGTGAATGATATCTACATATGTTTATGTCCTGTATGACATGACCAGCCCTGGAGTGTAGTGTGATAGAATTCTACATGGTCTGTAGGTTATGTATAGACACTGACATACGTGATGATAACTGTGTTTCTTAGCACAAACCCATAGAGTACAAATGTCCACATACTTTTTACTTAAAAACAATCCCAATTGCAGTTTAGCAGTGCAAAATTAATCGGCTCTATGATAGATTCTTGACATTACAATTTAAGGTACAGTAGCCACCCAAATCAGAATTTTTGCGTGAGTCTTATTGATGTAAAGCCATTGTCTAAGTGGATTTTGCCTGCTAGTTATTTATTTGTGTACCTGCTTATCAGTGTGCAATCCTGCGTGTGGGTGTGCGCATGTGTGTGGCGTCTCAGCCTGCCGGATAGAGTTTTATAGGTTTAGTGTTGTATAATGTTACTTGGCACCCACTGCTCCCGCCTCTGGCACTTACTCATGGCCCTGAGCACACGTCCACCTCACCTGATACAAGCCCAGGGACACCATCAGCCGGAACGGACCGTTCACATCAGTGAAAAAACTCACAACGGAAAGCACAGGAAGTCGGGTCTGAAAGCAAACTCTGGTGGCTTGATTTTTCAGACGACTCCACTCGGGCCCACAGAGATGCAAGACGGTTTGTTCTGCAGCAAAACGGGGACCAGGACTTTGCACGGCGGCTTCCTCCTGCTCCTTCCTAGACCTGTCGCCATCTCTGTTGGGCTGCAATCTCCTTTCAGGGTGGATGGATACCCTTTACTAACTCAACTGTTGTTAAGGTCTTTGATTTTGTAGATTTATATATTCGCTTTAGTTAGCATCTACCTCTCTGGGAAATGAAAGGAAGGTTGATTTAGGGATGAGTATAGACAATTAAAGAGAACATGAGATCTGAATTTTTTGAGTTGCAAAACATTGGTTTCCCCCCTGCCTCCCACTTTATCTGTAAAGGGCAGAGTGTTGTGTAAATAGTAAACTATAAGAAGCATGGATTTTTCTTTATAATGATCTTGACATAACCAAGAGAATGCTGAATATGCTAAGTAGAGTCAAGTATGCTATCAAAAAGCATTGTTTTTGGAAAATTTTGTACAATGACCTGGGGCATAGGTTGTGATGAAAAGGCAATAGGTTCTCAGTTCCAGTCATACTTTACGATCAGAAACCTATAAGATATTTCCTTTAAGAATATAGTTAAGTTTAATCTTGCACATGACTTAAGAGTGGTTCCCTTGAGGGTTAAACCTTGTACTGGTGTAGCCCTTGGGATCCTCACAATTGGCGCTGCTCAATAGAATGTTCTGTGATGCCAGAAATGTTCTAGAAGTTATGCTGTCCAATACAGTAGCCACATTGGTTACTGGGCAACTGAAATGAAATTAATCTGAATGAGAAACTGGATTTTGTATTTTAAGTTAATTAAATAGATGCCACGCACATGTGGCAAGTGGGTGCCATTATTGGACAACGGAGTTCTGGAGGCTTGTGCAGTAGAATCAAGGTGTCAGTGGAGTGAACTGCCAGGTGGAGAAGACAATTTGTGGTTTAGTAACATGCAGTTGACTTAAAATTTTTTTTTTCCTTTCTGGGCTTAAAAATAAATGATCTCAAGTATGACAGTAAAAATGCATTGATTGCCCTTTGAGATTATTACTTAGATACTCTGGGCCAAGGGAAAATCAGTGGAGCTTAAAAGAGTGCTTGATAAAGCCCCTTTTCTGGGATCATTAGCTGCATGTGAATCTATTGTCCAAAAATAGTAAGTAGTTAGTAGCTGTAAAATGTTTGACCTGCATGACCTGTACTGTGAAATTGTGTTTAGGGTCTTGTGGCCAAAAAGTAAATGTTACAGGTAAAAAGAAAAAAGCCTAATGAAATCCCTCTTCACTTCCAGCATCTCATTCAGACCTCATCGCTGCATTAGTAAGGTGTGCGCTGTAAGAGCAAGCATGCTTTGCAATGTTCATAGGCTGCGTTTTTGTTTGCCCTTGAAGTCTGCCAGCTCATCCTTGCATTTGAGGGGGGCATAGGTGGGCATCGTTTTTCAGATGCCAGACTAAAATGTAGGTACTATTTTTAGAGTGAGATTCGACATTGTTTTAATCTTTTTTTTTTCCGTTATCACTGAAATAAATTGAAGATTTGAATCCTTGCATAATGACACTTTGTTTGACATTAGGAAAACATTGCCCATGGAATGTAAAGACCTGAAGGTTATTAAAGTTACTAAAATTGCTTTTTAAGTGAGTAAAGGGAAGCAGAAAATTCAGTTTGAGATATATTTTCATTGATCAGACTCTTCCTGATAGTATTTATTCCAGTCTAGATTTTGATTTAAAGAACTCTCGTGGTTTTATCTGAAAACTTGCCCTTCGTCTAAAGTGGTGAGTCTGCTTTTTATTGTCCAAAATAATGTTAATCAAATGCATTTGTTTCAATTTAGCAGATTTTTTAAATATAGAACTTGTCAATGAGCAGGACTCTTTAGTTCACCCTTAAAAATGATTACATTTTTTGCCCAATAACAGATTTTCTTTGGACCCTTGAGGAAATTAGAGGCCCAAAGATTACTGGTATGGGAGGAGTGAGATGCCAGTGGTCTGAGTTCCATCTTCTCTTAGAAAAGTGATGGTCCCAACTAGTCAGCATTTCATTTCCACACGAAGAGTGTCCTCAGTCAGTTAATCGGTCATCCTTGACCCAGAAGGAGAACCTGTCCCTTACCGTTTTCATCATTCTCAGGAAGACGTCACCCACGAAGCAATCCTTACTAGGACGGGAACTGTAGAGAAGAATGAGGCAGTCAAGATAACTCAGTGACTGTTCGAAAGTGATTATCTGTTTCAAGAGATGATGACCAGTTGCTGAATTTTGTTAACCATGAAACATTTCTAAAAAAATAAGTGGAAAGTCAAGCCATTGACTTTGCTGACACAGTTGATTCATTGTATAAAGATATATATCTATACATATAGGTATAAATATATATATATATAGGCACACAATTTAGCTGTAACTGAAGCTTAAAAAATCAAGTAACATGTTTGTCATGTTCTCCAATGTGGGTTATATAATGTTGAATTTAGGTATTAATTTTTCAACAAATGCTATAGGCCGCGTCCATTTTGTCAAACCAGCTATCTTTGGGAGTGTCTATATAACTAAGCTCTCGAGACTTCATATATATGAGGTGGTGAGTTCTACCATATGAAGATCATTAGTGGGTGGGACATTTAATTTCTGTCTTCCAAATGACTTATTTTTCAGCTCTACTCAGGTGGTCGTGATTAGAGCACCATTATTCTTGAACTCCTGCAATATGGCTCCATTTTTCTGCACAAGTTTCCTTGCACAGTTGGGCCAATGACTTTTTTTTTTTCAGAATTCACTGCCTGGGGTATCCCACTCTCTTATCTCACTTACGTAGTGGTGCTTGAAAACACTCATCTCGTTAGCTGGACTTTATTATTCTAGTGTAAGGTTTTTGATACTATTCATATTATGATCTTTTTTAGAGACAATCAGTAATGTTTGGGGCAAAAGTACTGAGGGGTCTCTTGAAGTCTGCAACAGCATGTATTTTCATTTGTTTTTCTGAGGGATGTTCTCTTATAGCTGGCTGGGTTCTTCTAGAACACTGCTGTAAACTCATCACGGGGTGCAGGGCTGGCAGCCCCTGTGAAGATCTGTGACCTCTGTGGGCTGTGTTATTGGATTGTTCTAATAAGAGTGTTCCAAAGGGAAGCTCAGTTTTTAATGTGACATTTGCATTTCGAGAATCCAGAAGTAGCCCTTTGGATATGATGGCAGTGAAGGAGCCTGGGCTGAAAAGGGAGGAAATTGGTGAGGCAGGTGCCCCTTGGGGGGAACAAGTTGAGGCATCTCTGTCATCTCTCTTTAGGAAGTGGGCGGACACAGGAGCTGGTGTCTTACACTGCGCTGCAGAAACTCCCGGCTGCATTTTCCTGGCCGAGAGACGAGCGGACTCAGGCAGGCCCTGTGTGGTGGAGGTGGGGATGTGACCTGGAGTCTAGCAAAAGAGAGGCAGGCATGCCCAGGAAGTGAGAAGACCGTGGCACGAAGGGAGGAAGCCCAGGGAGACTCCAGCTTCTAAACCAGACAGAAGCTGAAGGTCAGTCGTGGCAGAAACCCGCTGAAGAAGGAACACAGAAGAGTGGGAATTAACTAAGCCAAGCACAGCGTGTCATTCCAGTGTGGCCCACCGAGCTCAACTCAGGATGTGTCCACTGAAGACACGGGAAGGCGCTCAGCTGATGGGAGCATCTGAGGAGGCCCTGCTGGGTGTCCGTCGCGCACCGTACAGTGTCAGGACCTGCCCCGGGCTGGCGGTTCAGTCACTGCAGACAGACTCCAGTGATGCCCTCCTACCTGTGGAATGCAGCGCCCACGCCTGTGGACGTGGCCTGACTTGGGGAGGTTCATAGCATTGGGAAGGCTCACTCAAGAACATTTCGGTTGCTCTCCTGGTTGTGGTTGTTTATTATATTTTTATTCTACCACTAGTTCCCGTTTCGCTCCACTGGCAGTTGCAGGAGGCTGGTTTCAGCCTGGGACGGTTCCGCGCTCCCAGCAGAAGCCACACCACTGCTGCACTGAGGCCCTGCCCCTTGGACGGCTCCGCTGGTGGCGCTCCTGGCCTTCTTGATAACTAGTACTCCAGTCAAATGGCTAGACTAATGCTGCCCAGAGGCTGTTAGCTCAAGTCCTTGACATGTTTCACTTACAATTCCGTGGATTATTTATTTTAGAATCTTTTTTAAGGGGCCAAACAGCCCTACAGATAAATGAGCTGCTGGGCTGTGTAGAGAATATTGTCCAAATGTTGCCAAATACTGACTTCATAAGGGGGATATCAAGCTGCTGTTTATAAATCTGAATGTCTTAAAAGCATTCTTGCTTGCTCTCTCTGTTATAGGTGGTGTCTTAGCAAGTCCTGAGTTTTTCCAATGAACCCGATTTTAATATATGGTATTTTTGTATGCCAATCTGGTGTCTTGTCCTTTGTATATGTGGTAATGTTGATTTTATGACTACTGTTAAAACACATTTGCTATGATTAAAATTCATGAAATGATTTCAAATAGACTCATGTGTTGGTTTTCTTTCCCCCAACCTCACAAAGAGAGAAAAAAAAAGCTGGCTGGAATTTTCATCATCAGAGACTCTAAGAATTTTAATAGACTTGGGTCATAAAGCAACAAGGAGCTCCCGAGCCAAGGAGTTTAAGTGGAGGTGACCTTCAAATGGCTCCTCTGAGAAGCTAAAGAATGCAGTTTAATGAGTGAGTCCAAGGGTGTTTTTGTGCAGTTGGGGTTTTTGTGACTTCTGGTGGCCCCACCTTCATCCTGTACCATTTAGAAATGATGCTGTTTGGACCATCTTTATGTACCTTGTGCAGAACAATTTCATGGAGGTCCCTGTGTAGTGAAAAGTACCATGACCTGGTCTCTTGGCTCTGTGTCTGGAAAAGTACCTTTTAACACATTTTTCCAGTGATTAGGACTCTGCATGTTCACTGTCGAAGGTTCAGGTTAAATCTTTGCTTTGGGGGAAATAGGAACCCACAAGCCACCAAAAAACAAAGCAAAACAAATGTTTTCTTCAGTGGGACAGAGGGTGTTTGAAGAACCGCCTTCTTCTTCTTCTTCTTTTTTGATAAAAAGCATTCTGTCTTTGAATAACTCAGTATCCTATCAGTGAACTGCAGTTCAGTTGAACAGGTGACCTAATTAAGGGATTATCAATGATCAGGTATGCATGAATGCTAGTGTTGGTATGCCCTGGCTCTCTGGGAAATTTAAAAAGTGATCCTTATTAAGTTTAAACTTGAGAGATTACTGTGCGTCACTGTCCATTTCTTGTACCAAAAAAGCAAGATTTTTAGAGAGTCCAGATGTTTGAAAGTATAAAAGTTGAATTAGCATATTTTAGAATTTCTAGTGTGGATCTCCCTGATCTCAAACAGAGGGTGCGTGCCTGAGCGTGCGTGCTGGGGCCAGCGAGGGGTTCCTTATTGGTAGAGCCACTTGCTCTTGCTTGAGCTTTTGTATCAGCCAGAGAGAGTTGACTCGAAGAGGGCATTGAAGGCATATACATGCTCTTAGCTCCTCCAGGAGTTTGGTCAGGACTGAGTCCCATCTGGAGTCTGATCTAGACTTCTCTGCAGACTTGATGGGGTCCAGGGCAAGGCAGAGGGGATCACGGGAGAGCCCCACGTGTGCGCCTCATCTGGGGATAGCCCACGCACCCTCTTCTGATGACACCGTTTGGGCGGCCCAGGTGGCCTGCCTGCGGGGGCAGGACTGGAAGGACAGGGTGGGCCTGCCTCAGCTCCGCGACCCTTGCCGTCCCCACCCTCCCGCTGTGACTCGGGGGCACTGAGTGTGAGAAGCCCAAGGTCCCAGGGGCGCGGCGGGAGTGGGGCCGGGCCGGTGTGCACCGCAGCCAGCCCCACCTTCAGTCCTCACGACGTCACTCCTCCAGCCGTCAGCCACATTTCCTGAAACGAGGGCCCGTCCATTTGCCACTACACTGGTTTTCTCAATACTTTTGTTTCCAGGGATGATTCTTGCAGGAGGAGACCGTGTCCAGCGTCCGCGGTGGAGCTCATGGCCGCGGGGGTCGGGGGTGGGGAAGGGACTGCCCGGGAACCAGAGGCGCTGCTGCTTTTCTTTCCATAGGTTTGAAAACTTCTGCACAATTTTACTTGACCCAGAAAGTGACACAGCTGTAATCGGATTTGACCTCTCTCATTCCCCAAACCTACAGCTCCCTGCACTCCCCATCTCTCTTCACACTGTTATACTTGACAAATGATTGTTGGTATTATTATTTAAAATTTTACTTTTTGTTTTATTTCTGCCTGTGCTGGGCTTCGCTGCTGTGGGGGTTCTTCTCGGGTTGCACTGGGCAGGGCTCGTCTGCAGGCTCTTGGGCTCTCGGGCACAGGCTCGGCAGCTGTGGCACGTGGGCTCAGTCGCTTCACAGCACCGGGGATCCTCCTGGATCCAGGGTCGAGCCCGTGTCTCCTGCATTGGCAGGCGGGTTCCTAACCCTGGGGCCACTGGGGAAGCCTTGATATTTTATCATTATTCGCTGGAGTAACTGGGTGTACAGATGCACANAAAAAAAATTGTAGAACTTTTCAGATACTTAACATATGTATTAGTTCTCTAGTGAAATAGAACCAACAGAAAATGTGTGCGTGTGTGTGTGCGTGTGCATGTGCGTGTGCGTGCGTGTGTGCGTGCGTGTGTATTCTGTCTCTCTTGATATAGACCCCTGAACAACACAGGGGTTAGGGGCTGACCCTCCACTCAGTTGAAAATCTGTCTGTAGCTTTAGAGTCAGCCCTTCGTATCTGCAGTTTCCCCATCTTTGGGTTTAACCAACCCTGGATCACCAGATCATATAGTACCCTGCTGCTGCTGCTGCTGCTGCTGCTGCTGCTAAGTCACTTCAGTCGTGTCCGACTCTGTGCGACCCCTTAGATGGCAGCCCACCAGGCTCCTCTGTCCATGGGATTCTCCAGGCAAGAGTACTGGAGTGGGTTGCCATTTCCTTCTCCAATATAGTCTCCTAGTAAACATGTATTGAAAAATCTGTGTATAAATCGAAACCCTTGCCATTCAAACATGTAAGTGTATGCGTATCTACGAGAGGTCTCTCTCTCTCTATTTACACACACACACACACACACAGAAACAATGTATTGTATACACATATATGACTGCTGCAGTCCGTGGGGTCACAAAGAATTGGACACGACTGAGCGACAGAACTGAACTGATACGCATATCAATTATGCCTCCAGACCTCCATGTGTATACACAGATCTGTAAGTCTGTATGCATCATTTAGAGAGAGGTTTACTTTAAGGAACTGCAGAGGCTGTGGTAGGTCCCTAGTGCTCGGAACAGGCTGCAGACCCAGAGAGGAGCTGATGGTGCAGACTGACTCCAGAGGCGGCCTGCTGGCAGAATCCCCTCTTCCCGAGGGGTGGCCAGTCTTTTTCTCTTAAAATCATCAACCGACTGAATGCCCCTCAACTCCACCCATAGTACAGAGAGCAAGCAGTCTGCTTTATTCTTATCAATTTACTGATTTAAATGTTAATCTCTTACAAAAAATACTTTCACAGTAACATCAAAACCGATGTTGGATCAAATATCTGGATACTGTGACCTACCCCAGCTAACTCATAAAATTAACCATCACAAGATGCTCAAGGGCCTTGCAAATCTGTAAATGGGGAATGCAATGCACGTCACTTGGCCCCAACTTAGCCGAGTAAAAAACTCATCATTTGCAGAAAATCTATTAACATCTGTTAGAATACAGTTTGGGGAATTCTGACCTTGAAAATGATTCACAATTTTTATTTACCCCACATCATCAAAATCTGGTTTTAAAAATGCATTAAGTGCTTATTATTAAGTAATAAGGCTTTCCAGGTGGCTCAGTAGTAAAGAAATCACCTGACAACCAAGAGACACAGGTTCGATCTCTAGGTCGCGAAAATCCCCTGAAGGAGAAAATGGCAGCCCACTCCAGTATTCTTGCCTGAAAAAATTCCATGGACAGAGGCGCCTGGCAGGCTACAGTCCATGGGGTTGCAAGAGTTGGTTGGACACAACTGAGCACACATTATGTAGTAAAATTAAAACAGTAACTCATATTTGCTTTTTAAATTTTAAAACAATTACTTTACATACAAGTGTAAAATAAGCCAGTATTTGTATTAGACTTACCTTGGTAGTATATTGTGAGTAATCTGCATGCTAAAATTCCATGTACTGCCCACATTACCAATGAAATATTCTCACATTAGCAAATCTCAGGGAAGAGTATGTACACATCTGCTGTAGTAATAAGGGTATGGATGATTCACACTCGAACCAGTGCTTAGAGACCAGAGAGAGTTTGGAAAATTATAGCCTAAAAATTCGTACATATTCATTACCACGTACTGTGGGGTTAAAGACAACCCACAACAAACTAAACTGATAATGATGAGCAAGACGAACAACAGTTCGCTGTTAAGAAGCAAGAAGAGCAGCAGTTGAAAAATAGGATAATTCAGGGCAGTGCTGGTAATGAACACCCATCCTCCCCGCAAAGAGCAGGAAATCGGATGTTTGCATGTGCACACGTGCAGCAGAAGTCTCGTGATGTTAATAAAACACAGAGTTAGAAAAACACTGAATTGGAGCCATGCATAACCTCTCTCAACTCACAAAAGCACTAATTTCAGTTTAAAAATACTGAGCTTATCGAAACATATATAGGCCGTTATTAATGGGTTGCTCTCATTCAGGCATTTAGGGAAAAGTTTTGGGGTTGGGGGAGGCCTCCCTTGAGGAAGACCTCTTGGCCCCACAGTGGGCAGAGGGCCATACTTTGAGAACCACTGGGTAGAGAATTAGGCAAACAAAGGAATTTACAAATGTATAAAAGACACTTATTAAAGTTTTTTTT